>JAQQSV010012716.1:0-12695 GCA_028646515.1 Pseudochirops corinnae | reverse complement strand
GGGGAGAAAATCTGAAACTCAAGTGAATGTGGAACTGAATCTTGTAAATTAAAAGTAAATGAGTAAATTTAAAAAAAAAAAAAAAAAGAAGAACTCTCCAGGTAGGCCCTGTCCTCTCTCATCCAAACCTCACAAGAATTCTGTGTCTTCCCAGGCTAGGATGATTCTCTGCCTCCCGTGACATTGGGCCAAGTTTTCCGGAAGTCCATGCACTTGACTGATGCCTGGAGACTTCCCCTGCCTGGAGAAATCTGTCTTTAAGAAGCCTCTACTAGAAAAAAATGGAATAGTTGTACCGCTTAAGGGATTAAAAAAAGTCAGCCCTGGCTGTGGAATTGTTTTAAGTGCTTCGTCTTAGATCACCTGACTGTTTTCAAAACACGGCCTTCGATGAGACTTCTAAGAAAGGGCTGTGTGCAGGCTTTTGTGCATTCAACACATCAAAACAAACCCAGGGAAAGGTTGCAAAATGTGTCCCTGGCCTGAATTTCAAAATTTATCTTGTGATCTTCTGAACCAGATCATTAATTTACCACTGGGATGTCCTGTACCATCCCTGAGAAGGGCCAGCATTCTAGGGCAGGCCCCATCACAAGACATTGGTGATAACAAGTTTACGGTCTGTGGGACTTCAGGAAGAAAATCATGGAAGGTATTAAAATAGGCTATAGCAGTATGATTCAGATTTCTAGGGAATAGTTCACCACTTGTACCATTAAGCTATATGGTACATATATAAGTATATATAAGCTATCTTGATTACATCCTAAATATTCCTAATCCCTTCAAACGACACCATATCTAAGACACTCTCTGATGGCGCTTCCACTTTCCATTGTCCGAACACCTTTCACCAAAACCAAATTAACTCTAGGTATGACAAGACACATGTAGTAAAATATTTAGAAAATCAGTTGTTCTAGGAAGAGCACTATGTTCCCTGTACCATAGGTCTAATTCATAAAAGGATAACATTAAAGACAAAGAGGTTGGGTCTGGGGAAAACAAAACATCTTTACATATATGAATCTCCCAATGTTGACATCCTGTGCCAGATACATTCAGAACCCAGAATGTTAATATTAATACGAGCTTCAGAGTGAATTGGGTTTAAAGTTTTGAGAGAGAGGGAGAGAGAGAAAGAGAGAGAAAGGAAGGAGGGAGGGAGGGAGAGAGGGAAGGAGGAAGGAAGCAAGGAAGAAAGGAAGGAAGGAAAGAAGGAAGGAATCTAGCCAGTAAACTGCAAGTTAAATGAGCAGCTTCTGGCCATCAAAATTTCCCTCCTTTTGGAGAGGGGAAGGAGAAGCAGAGGTGGAAGGAGAGGATGAGCTGAGTTCCCAACTAGCTGGGTCCCCATTCAGACAGCCTGATCACAGGTGGTTTGTACTTTGTTTTTGAAGAGGACCGTGGCATCAAGGAAATGATGACATGACTTGCAGTAGACTTTAATTTGAGTGAGGGAGAGCTATGTAAGGTCACATACCCCACTTTCTCCTCCACAGTCATCTGGATCCAGTGACCAGATATTCATCAAAATGACTGGACGTGACCCAGGATACAATGGGAGATCCTGACCCTTTTAGGCTAAGACCTTTACATGTACTCACTTAGGGTGAGGTAAAGGCCTCTTTAAGAAGTGAGTCAAGGGATGGCCCCTTTAACTAGCAAAAAAGAAGGAAAAAAAATCAAGCTGGGAGGGGAAGAGACACTCAGGGTGTTATAAAATCTCTGTCCAATTACTATGAAAGACACAGGTCATTTATATAATTTATAATGATATAATGACATAATGATTATAATAATATATAATCCATTATATGTTATATATCATAACATATGATATATAACAATGTATAGATAATATGTAATATATAATGGTTATCATAATTTATGACATAATAATATACAATGATTGGCCCCAAGTAATCTACCAAACCCAAAATAAAACCAAGTTTTAGATTACTCTGAAATGGGATCACATCTGTAAAGTGTCTGGCAAATACATAACCACCAGCTTTTGTTGGCTTCCCTGCCTTCCTTTCAATTTTGGCTAAAATTCCATTTTTTGTAAGTCTTTCCCTGTTCTCCTTAACCTTAGTGCTTTCCCCCTGAGATTATCTCCAGTTTATTCAGTATTTATCTTATTTGTATGTGGTTCTTTGCATATTGTCTCTCCTATTAGATCGGGAGCTCCTTGATGGCAGGGATCTTCTCTTCACCTTTTTTGTTTTTTGCCCTTTTTTTTTATCCCCAGTGCTTAACACAGTGCCTGGTTAATAAATGCTTATCAATTTGACTTGCTCCACGATCACAACCACTTCCCACTCCCACCCTCCACAGGAGCATATCAGTTTCTGTGAAATTCAAGATGAAAATAATTAGAAATCCCAAATCTCACCAATTTCCTGAGAAGGATGTATCTCTTCAAAGACAGTCTCCTACCCCAGGTAATCCACAAACCTCTGGGCTTTTCTTCTTTGGTTTACCCTATATTTTCTCCACGTCCTTTTTTAGTTCTACAACTCCTTCTAATGTCAATATAATCAGCCTTTGACAGTGTTGGAATCCCTGCGTTTGTTTTCTTTCCTTTGGTAAAGAAAGCATCCTGTACTTCTCACAGAGCAGTTCTCTTGGAGGAGGGCATGACCATGGAAGGGGGCATGGTGGAGACAGTGTCAGCCTTGGAGTCAAGAAGACCTGCGTTCTCATCTTGCCTCAGAACTCTACTGGCTCTTTGACCGAGAGCATGTCCAAAACAGAACTTGGGTCTCTCTCACCTTCTTCCAAACTTCCCTCATGCCTTTATTCTTCCAGGGTCATAGATTTCTAACCTCCTTGGAACTTCTACCTCCACATCAGTTTCCCAATCCAATCCCTTCTCTCTATTCACTGACCCACCTCTTTGATCAAGACCCTCATCACTGCTAGCCTAGATTATTGCAACAGCCTCCTAATTGGTCTTCCTGCCTTCAGCCTCTCTCCATGCCGGTCTATCCTCCACATAGCTGCCAGAGAGATTCTTCTTAAGCAAAGATCTTACCATTCAGCCAGTTGGTTCAGTGGATAAAGCACCAGGCCTAGAGTCATGAAGAACTAAGTTTGAATATGGCCTCAGTCACTTCCTAGTGATGTGACCCTGGGCAAGTCACTAAACCTCTTTTTGCCTCAGTTTCCAAATCTGGAAAATGGGGATCAGAATAGCATCTCCTTCCCAGGATTGTTGTGAGGTTCAAGCTCAAATGGGATAATAATTGTAAAATGCTTAACACCATACCCAGTACGTAGGAAGCACTGTATAAATGTTAGTTATCATTATTTTGTAACCAAAGCCAGATGACTTCTAATATAAAATGTAGACTCCTCAGTTTAGCTTTTAAAGCCCTTCACAACCTGGCCTCAACTCCTTTTTCCAACTTTATTGGACATTACAAACCCTACTCCCTGTCTTCACCCTTGACTCAGTGGTTCAGTCAAACTGAGCCCTCTGTCGCTAACACATAGTAATTCATCTCCTATCACCATGCCTTTGCTTTGGCTGTTCCCCATGCCTGGAATGCCCTCCTTCTTCAACACTTGCTCGTGGAAACCATGTTTTCCTTCAAAACACAGAGCAAGCATCACACCACCAGACACCCCGACTGCTAATACTCTCTCTTCCAGAAGACTTGGTTTTTAATGACTATATTTCTGTGTACTTATTCTCTTTATATTTGTTCTGTCTATACTTGCATATTACTTCTTATCTCTCCATTAGAATGCAAGCTTTGTGATAGCAATTACAATAATTGCAACTAGTATTTACATAAACTTTCAGGTTTACAAAGTGCTTTAAATGTGGTTAATAATGATGATGATAGCTAGCATTGCCTCATTTTATCCTTACAACAACCTCGAGAGGTAAATGCTGTTATTATCTCCATTTCACAGATGAGGAAATTGAGTCAGAAGTGAGGTGATTTGCTCAGGGGCACGTAACAGCATCGGAGACAGAGTTCAGAACCCAGGTCTTCCTAATTCCAGGCCGAATGCTCTATCCACTTTGCCACCCAGCAACTTGAGAGTTAGGATTGCTTCCTCCTTTATATGTCCCTGGTGTGCCTGGCACAGTGCCTGGCACCTTGTAGGTACTTAATAACTGCTTCTTGATTGATGGATTGAAATAATAGCCCATCTTAGCTTCAATAGCCTCATCTGAAAAATGGGAATAATATTAGCACCTACGTCTCACACGGTTGTGGTGAGGATCAAATTATATATACGTATATACATACACATATACATGTGTATACATAGACAAATGTAGACGTGGGCATGGCAGCTAGGTAGCGCAGTGGTTAGGAAGTCAGGAAGATCTGAGTTCCAATCCAACTTCAGAAACCTACTAGTTATGATCCTGGGCAAGTCACTTAACCCTATTTGCCTCAGTTTCCTTATCTGTAAAATGATCTGGAGAAGGAAATAGCAAACCACTCTGGTATCTCTGCAAGAAAACCCCAAATGGGGTCACAGAGTCAGACATGACTGGAAATGACTAAATGACCATCTGTATCCATGGATACATCTATACCTATAGATGTAGCTCTGCAAACCTTAAAGTTCCTATAAATGCTAGCGATGATGATGATGGTGAAAGTTCTAACCTCTTGGGAATTTTTCTTAAATTTGTGTTGCCATTTCAGCAACCTAGGCTGCTTTTTTAAAAACTTGGTCCTTGCTGGAGTCTCTTAAAGATGCCACAATATGGAGGCCCATGTGCTGACTCTTGTGTCAGTGGGAAATCCCTAACTCTCCCTGTTTTTGGAGAATCAGAAATTGGAACTACTATTCTAAATCAGTTATTGTTTGGTGTGTACTTAGTTGTGTTTTAAAATCTGCCTTGAAACGGTTGTTAGGGTTTTCATTGAGTGTCTCAAACAGTTCTATACATTTTTATTGCCTTTTAATGGACCTTCAAGGCTATACCGTTCTAATTCAAGCCCACTTTTAATTCCTTTTAATGCTTTTTTTATTTTTTTGGTTTAACCTAGACAAGGAGTGGAGAACCTGTGCCATTGAAGCCACATGTGGCCCTCTAGATCCTCAAGTGTGGCCCTTTGACAGAATCCAGAGAAGTCAAAGCCACACTTGAGGACCTAGAGGTCCACAGATGGCCTCGAGCCTTCAGGTTCCCCACCCCCTGAGGGTGACGAACCTGTTCAGTTGCTGTTTTTCTCTTTTGAACAGATAGGATATTTCTTTCATTTCTTTTTGATAGGATTAATTTCTTAACCATACACTTCTCTGAGTCTGTATCAAGTTTCATACATCCCAGTTGCACAATAAGTTCTAGTCTTTCTCACTGCTGTTTCTTGTTTGCTGAATTTCTCAACTTGATTCCACCACACTGGCCACCTGTAAAACTGCCAGTTTTTTAAGCCTAGTATCACCTTTGCCACATATATTGTTGTCTGGTTTAGTTTCTTGCTTGAGAACAGTATTTCTGGTGCCTTCTAATCTTATCTTTTTTTTTGTTTGTTTCTAACTCCTTTCAGCTGACCGCTTCTAACACATTAAGTAATTCAATTCTCCTGTATCATTCAAATGGGGCAATTTGGTTGGACAAATGAGCCATAATACTAAAAAAAAAAAAAATCAAATACTGCCTTCCCCACAAAATATTTAACTTTTTGCTTTTCCCCTAATGTAACTCCTTTCCTTAATGTCATTTTCTAAGCATTTTTTTAAAAAAAGATTTCTCTAATTAGAAAAAAAAATCATCAAAAAGGACAAATACCTTCAGATAGAGAGTTCCTAAAACACCAAATAAAGCTGCTAAGGGCTCCAGAGGCTTCTGTGATTTTGAAATCACCTGGGGAAAAATAACCCAAAAAACCCTTCAAAAACTGATTTCAATCCTGGTAGGGACTGTGAACACTCCCCACCCTACCATATACTTAAAAAGGTGAAAGAAGAATACTTCTCTACTGGCAACTGTTTGTCCACATAATGAATTAGTCAGTGCCCCCATTTATCCAGATAAGTGATTTCTTCTTTTGATATTCTTCAACTGGAACTATTCTGTATTTCTAAGAATTTCTAAGGGAAGCAGGTATTTGGGCAGAGGTGTGGGGAAGCAGGTAAAAGGTGCTGTCCATTCTTCTTATCCTTCAATTCTGCTTCCCACCCAAAAGACTCCCAACTTTCCCATCAGACCATCTGTTCTGATTCGCCCACATGGTGAAAAACTTGGCCTTCTAAGCAAGCCGACCAGCATCTGACAGATCTGAATTTCACTCCCCAGGCTATCTGCCTTTAGACCTCAATGGCCGGAACCTGGTTCTAGATCTTACTTTCTGGTCTACATCTCATGTGTCTAAGTCTCATGCATAAGACAGTGAACCTGGTCTTATTCTTGATATACTTATCCCTATCCTGCCATATTTCTTATTACCTTGGCCATATTACTTCCATGACCAGTCCATAGCTAAACACGCAGACCAAGTTCAGACACACTCAAGTCACCCAACAGCAGAAGGTTAGAGGAGAATATTGAATTTGCCATTGATATGACAGTTGGGCCAATTTTGCCAATTAGATGACAGCTGGGAAACCCTTCCCAGAGAGCCAGCCAAGCAACAAGCATTTTGGAGCATTGTTAAATGCATTATTCAGCACTTATTACATCCCAAACACTGTGTTAAATGGCCAGGATACCAAGAAAGTAAAAAACATGGTCCCTGATGTGAGGAAACACATTCTAATAAGGGAGTTGACATAAAAACAACTACACACATACAAAACGTATGGAAGATAAAGTCATCTCAAAACCATGTGGTTCATGGAATTCCCAGAAGATTGGAGAATACTGCTGATCTCAAGCATGGGAACTGTTCAGTGTTATAGGCAGAAGGTACAATGACAAGGAACTGGCAAGGGCTAGGGGTTGCATCACATCCAATTGTTCCCCTAATGCAATTACAATTGGTCTGGTACAGATGAAATGCATTTCATCTCTGCCTAGGCAGGGGACTTATGTCACCATAGGAAAGATTTAGACTGGCCTAGCTTATAGCTCACATGTGACTATGCACATGGACATGCAAGTACCATATGTGTAAAGTACTCTTTGATTTGTAGGACAGATCTGACTTTCCAGATAGCAGATTCCATGAGCCTAAAGGAAGAGTCAGAGAGGCTAGACAGCTCTCTTCTGAAAAACTTTCAGAGATGTCAATGGCCCCCTTACCTTAACTGGACCTGGGTTGTTTGGCTTTTTTTTAAGGTAATTATCTACAATCATGCTTACTTCTTTGGGGCATTGGAATCCTAGGCTTGTGGTGCCATGGAACTGGGAGAGAGCAGCAGTCTACGCTCTACTTTTTAACTAGCACTTGTCAGATGCATAATTGATGAACATATATATTCATTTTGCTGGGAGAGATTCCAACCAGAATTTCTCCAGCTAATCAGAAAACCCTTTGACCCAAACAATTTCCAACTTACAGTTTATATTAATACTAAAGCAAAAGAGGCAGCCAGATGGTATATTGCAGCGGTTCTCAATCTGTGGGTGTCGAACAACTCTTTCACAGGGGTCACCTAAGACCATTGGAAAACATGTATTTCCGATGGTCTTAGGAACCGAGACACTGCTCCTCTATCCATCTCCAGGCAGTCTGCCCACGTGCAGATACGCCCACATATGAGTATTAAAGGGTCGCGGCCATTAGGAAGGTTGAGAACCACTGGTATAGTGGACAGAGCACTGGGCTTGGAATCAGGAAGACTCATCTTTCTGAGTTCAAATTTGGCCTCAGATGCTTGCTAGCTGAGTGATCCTGGGCAAGTCACTTAATGCTGTTAGCCTCAGTTTCCTCATCTGGAAGATGAGCTAGATAAGGAAATGGCAAACCATTCCAATATCTCTGCATAGAAAACCCCAAATGGGGGTCATGAAAACTCAGACATGACTGAAATAACTAAATAACAACAACATATCAAAAGAAGACTTTACCAGAGCATGGTAGCACAAAAGTACATAATTTTTGCTTAGAGCATTTGATTCACCAAATCAATAATAGTAATGGGGGTGCAGCAGATGAAGTGCTAGATCTGGAATCAGGAAGACCCAAGTTCAGATCAGACACTTACTAGATGGATCATCTTGGGCGTATCACTTATCCTTTGTCTACCTTAGTTTCCACATCTGTAGAATGGGTATAAGAACACTATTTCCTAGGGTTATTGTGAAAAACAAATGAGATAATATTTGTAAAGTGCTTTGAAAATCTTTGAAAACCTATATAAATGCTATTATTATTAGTAATAAAATAAATGTCAGCCCCCTTGGGGAAAGAGTCGCTCTCCTGGAATACTGAGATATTCTCTTGGCATAGTAGATATAAACAAAAAGGTCACCCCTTTGAATTTCGTACATGAGACTAAAGGACACTTCTTTCAATTGAAAAGAAAACAAACCCCAACAACAACATTCCCTCAATTAATCTAATCACTCGTTTTGACTTCTCTGTTTCTTGGGGACAAAGTACATATCCTATCTTAATATGGCCTCAGATACAAGGGAATCGAGGGAGGTTTATCATACCTGACCAAGGACACTGTTATAACATTTAATTCTTAATTTTTATCAATGACATGACAGATTCCTCAGTCATCTTAGTTTCCATTCATTTTTTTCTCTAGAGTCCTGACATTCACAGTAGAGGCAGAGAGGTGCACGGTGGATAGAGCACCAGACTCAGAATCGGGCAGACCTAACTTGGGAGCCTGTCTCTGGCACTTACTCGCCTTCTGGCCCTGGGCAAATCAATCACAATTTCTCTTAGTCTCAGTTTCCTCATCCATAAAATGTAGGTACTAATACCCCTGACCTCACAGGGTTTTTGTGAGGATAAAACGAGCTATATAAAAGGCATTTTGCAGATATTGAAGTGTTATGTAAATATTACCACCACCACCACCACTACTATTATCACCACCACTATTACTACTACTACCACCACCACCACCACCACCACTATAACCACTACTACCACCACTACCACCACCATCACCACCACTACCACCACTACAACTACTACTACCATCACCACCACCACCACTACTATTACTACTACTACCACTACTACAAACTGTCTGACGCTAGGTAGGCTGCACAGCATCTTTTGACTTCAATTTCTAATTTACAAAATGAGATGATTGCATTAGCTGATGTTTCACATCCCTTTAAGTTCTCATTCCATGGCAAAATGATATATGTATTTAAATTTTCTTTTTTATTATGAAATTCATAATCAATAAACAGAAACATTTCCCCACTGAGAAGATATAAAAGGGTATTTTCTCTGAAACTGTGCACTTCTGTCACTTAGTCGTTTTTGTTTATTTTTAGTGTATTAATTCCTCGTGCCAGTTACAGAACTGTCCTGTTTTTGCAGCCCTGTGTATTTCTTTTTCTTTTCTTCTGTGTATTTTAAAATAATTTTACTGATGCTTTTCTTCTTTTTTGGCATCTCTATCATTATCCACTAATTCAACAAAAGCCTCCATTGGAACAAATGAGCAAAATGAGTACATCCTTGGCCATTTCTGAAAATGGATGTCGTTTTTCACTGCCAGTCCGTCCTCTCTTTCCTAAGGCCTGGGCAGCATTTGTCATCAAACTTCTTAAATGAAAACCCTAGAATCTCAGAATTAGAGCACTGGAAGGCATGTCAGGAGCCATCAGGTCCAAGCAATAATTAAAGGAATCAGCACTCTAACATGCATAACAAGTGTTCATTGAGCATCTGTTTTAAGACTTGTAAGGAGGGAGGGGCCATCAATTCTCCAGGCAGCCCATTCCACTTTTGAATAGTTTCTAATTGTTAAAAAGTTTTTCAGGATATCCAACCTCAATTTTCACTTTTTTTGCAATGTCCACCCATCACTCCTGAACTGACCTCTCTGGCCAAACAGAATAAAGCCACTGCCTAGCTGATAGGATAACCCTTCAAATAGTTGAACACAGCTACCATGTCCCCTCTGAGTTTTCTTGTCTTCAGGCAAAACATTCCCACTTATTTTAACTAATTCTCATATGCCATAAACTTAAGGCCCTTTACCATGTAAATTAGCCTCCTCTGGACACTTTCCAGCTCAGCAATATACTTCTTAAAGCATGGTCCCAGAACTGAAGGCAATATTATTATGCAGTTGATTTTTTATATCCCAGTCCAAGACTTTACATTGATCTTTATTTCCTTTTCTTAAAATATGTCCAGTACTAATTTAAAGTTTTAAAATCAAATGTTTTAAAAACATTATTATTATTATTTACATGCAACTGGGAAATAAGATATACAGGCACTGGGGTATGGAGATCCATCTTGCCCTACCAGAAAATCAGAGGGGGAATGGGGGAGGATATAGGAGAGAACAGTTTGGGGGAGGGGGTATTCAGTGGGATCACTGTTTTGGGGTGGTGGGTAGGGGAAAGACGGGGAGAAAATTTGTAACTCAAAATCTTGTGGAAATGAATGATATAAACTAAAAATAAACACAAAAGTTAATTTTAAAAAAAGGAAAAAAAGGACATTTCCACATACACAGCGTTTCTCAGAATTGGTGTGCAGGAGAAGAACTTACAAATATGGAGGAAGAAATGGGGGGAATGGATATCAGATGAATATTACTTCAGAACCCAAAAAGAGGATCACATATAAAACTCATTCTCTATTTCCTACTGCTTGCTTAGTTTCTTAAAAGCATATAATAAATTTGTTATTTCTAAAATTGTAAAAAAAAAATATATGTCCAGTACTCTAGCTGTCAAGATCTTTTTGGGTTCAGACTCCATCATCCCATGTGTTAACTATCCTTCCTGCACACTTGATGAGCTTACTTACTATACTTTTATTCAGGATTTTGCCAAGAAATATTAAACAGCACAGGACCAATGTTAGATCCCTGGGGTACTCCACTGGAGTCTTCCAACCACACACTGACATTGAACCATTAATGACAACCCTTGGCCATTAAATCTTTTCTGAATTCAATCTAATATGAACACATTAATATCCAATTTCTCTCTCTCCATCTTCTATAAAAGAATAGTAGGACATGCTTTATCAAAAGCTTTGCTAAAATGTAGGTAAACTATCCCCAGAGTTCTCTTCATCTAGTAGATTAGCGATTCTATAAAAATAAAAGGAAATAGTCTGGTATGACCTGCTCTTGATAAAGCCATGGTGGCTCTTTTTTTGTTGTTGTTGTCGTTAATTTTTTTTTTTTTTTGCTTTTTGGAGGGCAATTAGGGTTTAGTGACTTGCCCAAGGTCACACGGCTAAATTTTTGTGTTAAGTGTCTGAAGCTGGATTTGAACTGAGGTCCTCCTGATTCCAGGGCCGGTGCTCTATTCACTGCACCACCAATCCAACCATTCTAGAATTTTCCTAGTAACTAAAGTGAAGTTTACAAGCCTATAGCCTGGAGACTCTGTTCTTTTTACTTTTGTGAAAATTGGGATATTTGCCTTCCTCTAATTTTGTGATATCTCCCCTATTTTCCATGATCTTTCAAATATCACCAACAGTGACTCAGCGAGCACATTTGCCAATTCTTTCCAAACCTGAGAGTGTGTTCATCTGGACCAGGTGGTTCATTAAGGGTAACTAGGTGCTCTCTCTTTACCTTCTTCCTTATTTTGGGTATCAACTCCCTGTTAATCATTTCTTTGTCAGTCATTTCCAGTGCAAAGATCATTCTCTTTTGCAGAGAAAACAGCAATCTGAGAGTGGCTGAAATTCCCTTGGAATGGATGTGAGGTCGATAGAGGGAATGATTCCTTATCTTCTGGATATCCCCAAACTCCCCTAGGGACTGACATTACCCTCCAGATGTTTAGTGATGCCCTAACATTTAAAAGGTATCTATAGAAGACAATTCTGCAGTTGAAATTTCATACTTGCTGGAGAGTCAAATTCCTCACTTTTTGTCTAGCCCCCAACATCTCCTTGGAATTCATGCAGATTCATTGTTCTATCCTAAAATTCTTGAGCTTCTCCCGAAGGAAATCTTAAACTTGGGGTTACTTGATGGTTAAACCCTTTTCCCATGAGACATGAAGTTAACATAAGTCATGGAAATGGTGGATAGCAACATCCAGGTTTTCTCCACTTGATGGTGCAATCCCTTCATGTTCTTCTAATTCAAGTTTTGCAAATACTTGAAAACAGCTATTATATTCCCTCTCCTGCACCTCCTTCTGTTCTCTATGTTAAACATCCCTACTTCCTTCAATTGATCCTCATCTTAGACAATTTCGAGGTCCTTCATCGTGATGGTCTCAATATTATAGATGTGGAATCACAGGATTCAATTCCCTTGGCCTTGAAAAGTTCTATCATAGAGTGTTGAAAAAAACACACAAATAAATCAATCAACTTGATATATGTGATTGTTAAGCCTATGTCAGTAACCTCTCTAAAAGACTAGCATGTTCCCACAGGCTTGGAGAAAGGCAAGCATCCAGTTTTTGTTTTTTATTTTTAAAAATCAAATTAATCAAAGGTTGATCTATTTTATTGTTTTTCATGAAACCAGCTCTTAGTTTTATTTATTAGTTCAAGAATTTTCTCAATTTCAATTTTATTAATCTCTCCTTTGGTTTTCAGAATTTCTAATTTGGTATTTAATTAGGGATTTTTAATTTGTTC
>JAQQSV010012715.1:0-12695 GCA_028646515.1 Pseudochirops corinnae | reverse complement strand
GGAAGTATCCTTGTGTGCATTTTGGAGTTCTAGGATTGGTTTAGAGTCCTATTTTATGGGTATTTTGGGGTGGCTATGTGAGAGCTGCGATATGTTGCTGCTGCTACACCGCCATCTTGGCTCTGCCCCCCTAAAGCAAATTTTTAAAAGCAACAAAAATTTGGCTCTAACTCTACCAGAGAAAATAATGCTTCTGGGGGAAAAATGACTTCAGGTAAAAAAAAAAAATTCCTGGACCCCAGAGGTCCTGAAAGCTGCCTGTTTGTGATGAAGGGTCTATCTGTTGGTAAGTGATGGGAGAGAGGCTCAGGAACGCCTAGTTCTGTTTTACTCCTACATTTGTAGCTTTCCATTTCGTGAAAGCTTTAAATGAGAAGATAGGATCAGTTAAGCTAGAGTGGGAGAAGAGAAGGGACCAATAATCTTCAAGTATGACCTACCACCCACAACCATCCCTTTGGGCTAACAAACTCCCAGCAACTGTTAGTTTATTTCTTTGTTAGTAGTTAATTCCTGCTTACCTAGCAGTAAATTACTCCTCAACCCCAACATTTTCTCTCACCCCTGTGGAAGAACACAATATTTGTAGGGGGATAGACTGTCCTGCAGACTTCATCCGTTGTAAGGTCTGCCCTGAGATGTCAATTTTAGGAACACAGACTTTCTGAGAGAATACTGAGATAACCAAAGAAAGAGAACCAGGCCAGCTTGGCAGTAAATATGTGTAGATTTATTAGAGTTAATTAGGTTGTTTAAGGGAATTTACTCCGAAGACCAATTGTCCTGGACAGCAACAGGACAAAATGGCCTAATGGATCCCCACATCAATCCCAGGCCAGGTCAGGTATTATACAGAAACAGAACAAAGAAGGCATAGTGCCCAGGATGGCCTAGGGTCATGTGCAGATGTTCCCAGGGATAGTTGGAGCTTCTTTTATTGTTTACATTCTCTGAAAGACTGGAGGCTCTGGCCTATCCCTGTATACCTGTGCTCTCACCCTGTCCACTGTGCCTTTAGCAATTCCCTATCCATAACAAACTAATTTCTTTCTGGACCTCTTTCTCTCATACAGTTGGTTCATAATAAGTGCTTGATAAAGACTTTTTGCATTCGTATACCTTTTGCAGTCATATACCTTTAATCTATGTAGACTTCCAGAGGCTTGGTTTTCCCCAAATGACAATGCATCCCTGGCACCTTTCCTAGCATTAATTACCCTTTCAGCAAAAACGGCCAGCATTTTTCGTATTACTCATCACACTCATCCTGGAGAGGGAGCTGGAATATACCTTGCTCCCCAAATATCAATTCTAGACTCACCCCGTGCCACTCAGTGACCTCTCCTCCTTTGAAGTTCATTGTCTTAAAAAAAAATTCCCCCTAGTCAGATCATAGTGACTTATCTACTAGTCCCTGATTCATTCTCCCTCCTTTCTCAAGGAGTTCAATACCTGAGTTCACTCTCTTTCTTTCCTACTCAACTCTTGCTTTTATACCAGAGGACTTAAACTTTTCTCTTGATGTTCCCTCAAACACTAACCTCCCACTTCATCAGTGTCCTTAAATCTCATGACCCACCTTAAGGTCATTCTCTTCAAGATGAAGGACAAACAACAGCCAAATTGGCTGTGTACACTACAGGTTAATGTTTCCTAACCTTCATTCCACCTTAGCCATGCACAGGGATGTTTACACCATAGATCTCACCATGATCCATGAATGTTCCACTTCCATAATCAAAAGCTCCAAAATTTGTCTATCTGACTATAATCTACTATTACTTTGTCTTTCCTTCTGCCTCATCCCTCCTAAACCTATTTTCATCAATCATAATGTCTAGCCTCTTCATCCTGCAGCACTTTTTTAAGGCAGAGCTTCTTCCAGGACCTGTGGTCCTAGAATGCACAAATAATTCTATTAGCATTTTGATAACTATCACAGTATAATCGGTTTCCTTTGTAATCTCATGTTATTTATTTTATGCATTTAATAGCATGATTCTGAGAAGGGGTCTGTCCACAGGCTTCAACAGACTGCCAGAGATGCAAAGGTTACCCCTCTGTTCTAGGAACATTAGCACTGCCCTCACTTTGCTTGCTTCCCAGACTTGACCCTTAGCATTTACCAGTTCAAACCCACATTGTCTTCTCTTCTCAGATTCTTTAGTCTTCTTGCTGTTCATTGCATGCTAAACCTTAGCCCTGTATGACTCTTACAATCTGCCTCATCCACTCCAACTTAAGCTGCTTAAAGTCATTGGTTCTCTTCGAGAATGAAGGACAAACAACAGCCAAATTGGCTGCATACACTACAGATTAATGTTACCTAACCTTAAGGGTACTCTCACTGCAACTAGGAAATACTTGTACTCTTCTCCATTTGGTTCTTTGTCTTACTTCCCAAATCTTATCCCTCCTTAAGCATTCCACACTTGTTCTCCTCTACTTCATCATCTCCAGCTAAGGACCTCACTTTTTTGCTGAAAAATTTCTTCTCACTCAATCCATCCTCCACTCAGTTACCAAGGTGATTTTTCCAGAGCTTAAGTTTGACCATGTCACTCCCCCCACTCCCCACACAAAAAAGTACTTAATGAATTCTGACGGTTCCCCATTACCTCTCGGATTAAATAAAGAGTCCTCTGGCATTTTAAGCTCTTCCTAACCTGGGCTCTTCCTCCTTTTCCAATCTTCTTACCGCTTACTCCCCTCCAGGCACTCTATGGACTGCCCCACATTCATTGCACACAGTACTGCATCTTTTGGCTCCATACCTTTCCATTGACTGTCCCTCATGCTTGGAATGTTCTGTGCCCTCACCTCCCCAATATTGCTCACATATGATCCCTACTCTTTACTTACAAAGCCACCACCATAGTTCAGACCCCTCATCAGCTTTTTCATGGACTATTATAATAGCCTCCTAATGGTCTTCCTGCCTCGTTTTTCTCTTTTCCCATCCATCTTTCCACTTAGCTGCTGAAGTGACCTCTCTTAAATGCAGATTTGATCATGCCACTTACTCAATAAACTTTCCAGGATAAGATAATAAGCTCCTCTGCTTCTATTTTAATGTTATTTGCCTAACCTATCTTTCCTGCCTCATTAGTCATTCAATGAACTTCGCACTGTGCAAAATCCTGGGGATACAAAAAGAAGCAAAAGACAAGCTTACAACCCAATGAAAGAGAAAACATGCAAACAAATACATACAAAGTAAGCTATATACAGGATAAATAGGAATGATTAAAAGAGAGAGGACACAGGAATTAAGAGAGATTAGGGAAGGCCCTGTAGAAGGTTGGATTTTAGTTAGGACCTAAAAAGGAAGCCAGGGAGGTCTGTAGGTGGAGATGAGAAGGGAGAGCGTACTGAGCATGGGCAACAGCCAGAGAAAATGCCCAGAGCCCAGAGATGGAGCGTCTTGTTTGTGGGAAAGCCAGAAGGTTGTGTTCTATGGTCCATCCAAATTGACTTTCTGCCTGTTCCTCACTCATGGCAAGCACTTCATCTCCTATTTCTGTCCTTTATATTAAATGTGTCCCTCCCTGCTTTTGCCTCATAGATTTCCTTGTTCTCAAAATTCAGCTGAAGTAGTATCTTCTGCATGAAAACCATCTTGATTCCCAGAACTGTTCATTTATTCTCCCTTTCCCTCACTCTCCTCTCTCTCTCCACACACATGTATGTATGCACACATATATACATATACACATACATATGTGTGTTTACATATATATATAATTTCCCATTTTTTTGCTTTGTGTCTCTAGGATCTCACACATAGTAGGCCCTTAATTAATGCTCGCCGATTGGTTGAAAGAAAGGAAGGTTATGAGTAAAGATAACATAGTGGAAAGCTGACACCTGGATCTTAATTCCAGCTCTGCCACTTACTTCTTCTGTGACCTTGAGCGAGTCTCCTGACTAGGTGACTTTTGAGTCCTCCCACCCCCCAGCTCTGAATAATGATAGCTGCCATTTAGTTAGCACATTAAGATTTGCAAGGCGCTTTATAAGTGTTGTCTCATTTAATGCTCACCACAGTCCTGGGAGGTAGATGCTCTTATTATCCCTGTTTTATAGGTGAGGGAACTGAGTCAGAGAGAGTTTAAGTGACTGGCGCGGGGCCACAATAGCTGCGAAGTGAATGCGGCAGGATTCAAACTCAGGACTTGCCGACTCCGGGCCCCAGTGCTCTGACAGCTGTGGCCTAGCTGCCTCTACAATCCCATGAGCAAAGATCAGCCACCACCCTCCTGCCTCGGGTGACTAGCGTGGTTCTCTGAAAGGGAACCGTGCGAGGTGACCTCCTGACGTGGATGCTGCCTGGAGGATTCTGCGGCTGCTCACCCACGTCCAGTGTGTGGAGCTCACCACTTCTTCCTGCTCTCTGCAGCTGATGATTTTCCTCTCCAAACCCCTCGTGGTTTCCCTTCCACCGTGAGAAAATGAGAGCAAATCTGTTGTTGTCGTCGTTTACTTGTGTCCATCTTTAAGTGACCCCATGGATTTCTGCCCGTGGGGTTTTCTTGGCAAAGATATCGGAGGAGTTTGCCATTTCCTCCTCCAGTGTGTCCCCACTTTAACGGATGAGGAAGCAGACAAATAGGGATTATGTGCCTTGCCCAGAGTCATACAGCTAGTAAGTGTCTGAGGTCACATTTGAATTCAGATCTTTTGGGCACCAAGCCCAGTACTCTACCTGCTGTACCACCTAGCTGCCCCCATTCCACATATTACTCAGCTGCTAAAGTACAGAGCAAAGTCAAGACGATGAACTCTAAGCTTCTGACTTTGAGTGCGGGGCAATGGCCACGCATTCATGTCTGATTGTAGCAATAAGACAGTGCCCTGTGATTTACAACTGGGCTGGCAGTGTGAAGAGAGATCAGACCAGCAAGCAGAGAGAAAAAAGCACTCCAGAGTTCCTTCCACAGGATACATTAGCCTTGTGGGAAGAAATGTTTTATTTCATGAAGAATGAGCTAGCAGCTAGGTGTCGTTCTATTGTTTTGTGGATGCATATAAAACATCTATTATCCTGCATACACATGTAGGTATGGAGTATGTGTTTCTTAAAAAGAAATATTTAGACACATCAGACTTCTGATTCGTCCACAAACCTTGGGCCCCTTTTATTTCTTGATTCTAGACTACAATTTTCCAACAGATTTTTTTCCACTATCCTATTCTATGTCTACTTTTGATTTGAAGTTATAGAGGGTCCAGATATATTGATTTAAAATACCTTACTCCTTCCTACATAATGGATAAGTGACTCTTAAATATTTATCGTTTGGATTGTTGATTTGTTAGCTGGTTGGCTGGTTGGTTGTTGGCCTTCGTTCTCAAAGAGGACCAAAATGACGTCACTGTGCTAGAGTCAAGTTTCTGTGTGTCTGATTGTGACTGATCAGACAGATATGAGCTCAGAATGCTCTACCACAGGTCAGACACAAGTAGTCAATATGAACATTTGGGGTGGATACTCTAAATTTGTGCATCCTGCATTTCCTCTGAGCTGTTTCAGTTCTGCTTTGCTCATAGAGTGCAGCACCTTCTCTGATGAGGGCATGCCATGCTGAACAGTCCTGTGCCATTGTCTCCCATGTCACACAATCGATTCCAAAGTTCTTGAGAGAGATCTTGAGAGTGTCCTTGTATCACTTCTTCTGACCTCCATGTGAGCATTTGCCTTGTGTGAGTTCTCCATAAAATAGTCTTTTTGGCAAGTGTATATTTTGCATTCGAACAATGTGGCCAACGCATCAGAGTTGTGCTCTCTGAAGCAGAGTTTGAATGCTTAGCAGTTTAGTTCAAGTAAGCACCTCAGTGTCTGGTACCTTATCCTGCCAGGTGATCTTCAGAATCTTCCTAATGGAAGATGATGGCAGTGGTTTGGTTTTCTGGCATGGTGCTGGTAGACTGTCCAGGTTTCACAGGCATACCACAATGAGGTCAGCACAATGGCTCTGTAGACCTTCAGTTTGGTGATCAGTCTAATACTTCTTCTATCCTATACTTTCCTTCGGAGCCTCCCAAACACTGAGCTAGCTCTGGAAATTGATATGTCAACCTCATTACCAATGTGTACATCCCTGGAAAGTACACTGCCAAGGTATGTGTTTATCCACAGCATTCTTCTCCATTTGCTGTTCTACATATGGATGGATGGTGTGGTGGTGGCTGATGGAGCACTTGTGTTTTCTTGGTGTTAATTGTTAGGCCAAAATTAGCACAAGCAGCAAAGAATTGATCCATCTCAGCTTCAGAGGCTGCATTGAGTGCAAAATCATCTACAAACAGAAAATCATTCACCAACACTCCTTCCACTTTGGTCTTGGCTTGTAGATTTTTCAAATTGAAGAATTTACCATCAGCGCAGTAACTGACCTTGATGCCATGTTCATCCTTATTGAAAGCATTTGACAATGAGACTGAAAACATCATGCTGAAAAGCATGGGAGCCAGCACATAGCCTTGTTTTACTCCACTGGTGCCTGGGAAGGCATGAGAGCATTGTCCATCATCCAGAACCTGGGCAAGCACGCCATCATGAAATTCACATACAATGCTGATGGAACTTCTCTGGGCAACCAAATTTTGACATAATTTTCCTCACAACTAACAGTATTAAAGACCTTGGTCCAATCTACAAATGTTATGTACAGAACTCTGTTCTGCTCCTGGCATTTCTCCTGGAGTTCTCGGGCAGCAAACACCGTCTTGACTATTCCTCCCCCTTTCTGAAATCACATCTGACTCTCAAGTAGATGACCATCTTCTAGGTGAAGGACCAGCCTGTTAAGGAGGATTCTGGCAAGAACCTTGCCCGAAATGACTAAGAGAGAAACTCCCTCTATGATTGTTATAGCCTATTTCCTTTGCCTTTATAGAGATGGACAATGGAAGCATCCTTGAACTCCTGGGGGATAACCTTCTCTTGCCATATAACCTGGAAAATTTCAGTAAGCTTTTATCTGAGCAATGAACCCTCTACCTTGTAAATCTCAGCTGGAACAGAATCAGCACCAGGTGCTTTGCCACATGAAAGGAACTTAATGGCATTCAAAACCTCTTCTTTACTTGCAGCTTCAGCTAGGAAGAGATTGACTACCTGGGGCAAATGGTCATTGTTTGATGATGGTCTGTTGAGAACACTATGGAAGTGTTCAACCCATCTCTCTAGGATCGTGTCCTTATCACTAATCAGTGTGACTCTGTCAGCAGCTAAGTGGCTCAGTAAATAGAACACTGATCCTGGAGTCAGGATCTGAGTTCAAATCCAGCCTCTGACACTTCCTAGCTGTGTGACGTTGGGCAAGTCACTTAACCCAGATTGCTTCCACTGATTCATTAAACCTCTGAATCAATCACATTGGTATAAAGCAAGCAATTTTCAAAAGAAACCAATACCATCTCCCTCCTACAAGAGTGGTATTGTGTATTCTTCAGAGGACCCAACAGAGGAGACAAGTTTGTTCAGGTAATATTCTGGTAAGTCATAGGACCCTAGATTTAGGCAGAAGAGGTCCTATATGCTAACTAGCCCAACCCTTTAATTTTACAGATGAGAAGACTGAGGCCCAGAGGAGTTAAGTGGTTTGCCTAAGGTCACATGGGTATAACAGGTGGGATTTGAAACCAGAAAGTCATCTGACTTCCATGCCAGGATTCTTTCTACTCTCCCACTTGCCTCTAGTCCTAACTTGGGGGTAGGAAGACCTGAGTTTGAATCCCTGCTTCAGAAACTTACTATCTGGATAATCCTAAACATAGTCCTTTAACAATAAAAGGGTCAGATATGTACACAAAGCACTGTGCAAACCTTAAACTCTGTATAAATGTTAAGCTGTTATCATCATGTGTTAAATGATTATTCAGCCAACAAAATGAACTTGTGTTCTGTTTTGCATTTCTCAGTCTTTGTGGACTGTCAGAAAATGAGCTCTTCAGCTACGGGCCAGGTAGGTGGGGTTCTGGGCCCCTTGTGCCCTCCTCTCTTCGCCACCAGTGGCTGCCAACAGTAAGCAATAGCTTGTTATTCATCCACCCCTCTGTCACAGTGACCTGAAAGTTAAAAGTCATTTGTCCTTGGCAGTCCAGATCATCCACAGAGAGTCTGTCACGAAAATAAGGCAAGATAGCTGTCAGACAGCCTTGTCAGAGACTTGAGAGAGAATTCATTCTTCTCCTTGAATCCAGAATTTAATTGAATTCAACAAGCTTTTATCAAGGGCCTATTCTGAGCCTTGCATTCTCCTGGGCCCTGGGGATGTAGGGAGGCAAAATGAAATGAAAGTAAATACAAGGTAATATGAGGGGGAGCTGAGGTCTAACAGCTGGAGAGGAAAATCAGGAAAGGCTTAGCCTTGAAGGAAGTTAAAATTTGAAGAGGCAGAGATGAGGAGGGCTCATATTCCAGCCCTGGGAGACAGGCTGGGCAGGAGCCCAGAGATGGAATGTTTGGGGAGTAGCTTGAAAGCCAGTTTGGCTGGAGTGTGGAAGAGAACACTACTTGGAAAGATAGCTCCTAGGAGTTACTGGGCCTCTTTCAGGAGATGGATTTGACTGTGTTAAGAAGCAAGGGCTCGAATAGCTGTATGACCCTGGGCAAGTCACTTAACCCCAATTGCCTCACAAAATTTTTTCTTTTAAATTAAAAAAAAAAAAAAAAGAAGCAAGGATTCTTCCACAGATAAGTGAGACAACTTTGGAACTAATGCACAAAATGAGTATGTATACTTAAAAAAAACAAGCTGCATGAATAATATTTTTGGTTTCATATAAAATCCTTTTTCTGTACTTTGTATATGCAAATACTCTTATTTGTTGATGTTTGTCAAGTTCAAAGAAACAAAAAATTTTAAGTTAACAAAAAGAAAAGAAACAAGGCCTCCTCCTTCCAAGGAACAAAGTGTAGAGAATTAAAGGAATTTGTTGGGAAAGGATAGCAGGGGAAGAAGACCTAATGCCAGGAAATAGAATTTAGGCATACAGAGTGCCTGTCTGCCAAATGGAATTCAGTGGCTGATTCAGCCTTGTGAAAAAAAAATACAAAAGAACCCTCATTAGTTTGGAACCCACTAATTTGTATGTTTTTTTTTTTTTTACTTTGGATGCAAGAAGGCCATATTATCTACGGAAAAATGTGCTAATTAATAATAATGACAATGGTTAGTTTAATGAGATTTTAGAATAGAGGTGGAGAGTTGATAGAGCCCAGGGCCTGGAGTCAGGGAGATCTGAGTTCAAATATGACTTCAGGCATTTCCTAGTTGTGTAACCCTGGGCACATTAATTAACTCTGTATATCTCAGTCTCCTCAGCTATAAAGTGGGTATAATGATAGCACCTTCCTATTGTTATGAAAATAGAATGAAACAGTATAGTAAAGGGCTGTGCCTGGCACAAAGTAAGGGTTTAATGAATACTTGTTTCCTTCCGTAGAACTAGAAAGGAGTTCATCTTATCAGGGGTGGGGAAGGTCCTCAAGGACAGCCCTGTAAGAGAATCCAAACTTCACACCAGAAAGCTGAGACTGAGAGAGGAATTACTTACCCAAAATGATACAATTCAATTAAATTCAACAAGCATTTATTAAACACCAACTGTATACAAAAGAAAAAGTGGCGAGTCATTTAAAGAACTTTGTAGTTTCCCAAAAGCAATCCAGGTTTTTCTTTTCTTCCTCTTTAATTCCGAGCTCAGCTCCATGTTCATTTGTAGCATATGGCCAAGATGATAGATGAACGACATTCATTCAACAAGCATTTATTAAGTACCCTCTGTATACCAGGCACTTTGCTGGAAGATGTGGATATAATGACAAAAATGGAAGCACTGCTGTCCTCAAGGAACTTATATTTTATTGTGGATAGGGACACCCAGATGATGCACACAGAAAAGTAATTGCAAGACAATTCAAACAGGGAGAAAGAACTAACAGCAGGGATGGGCATGGAGGTGATATCAGCGAAGGCTTCCTGGAGGAGGTGGCACCTAAAGCTAATGTAACAAGGCTGTTCTCCTACTTGTGTAGCACAGCAGTGTCATGTGGAGCTTGCAGGGAGGCAGGAATCTCTAGCACCAATTTCTCCTACATTTCTCTAAGGGAGACTTTGATTCCTGGTAGGAGGGGATAGAAGAGGTTCAGGCCAGAAGCTGGCCTTGATTCCACTCTCCTCAGCGGGGTGGGGTACCTAGTCTAGAATTATATCTTTTGTTGTTCAGTCATTTCAATCATGTCTGATTCTTCGTGACCTCATTTGGGTTTGTTTTTTTTTTAGAGAAAGATATTTCTCCAGTTCATTTTACAAAGGAGGAACTGAGGCAAACAGGATTAAGTGACTTGCCCAGGGTCACATAGTTAGTGAGTGTCTAAAGCCATATTGGAACTCAGGAACATAAGTTTTGTGAGTGAATTGGATTTAAGTGAGGCAAAGCTGGGCAAAGTCACCAGCCTCATCTTCTTCTCCAGAGTCTTCGAAGTCTAGTGGCAGGACACAAGTCAAGACCTAGGGGAGGAGAAATGAAGAGTCAAAGATGATGCTAGATTTGCACACCTGGATGATTAAATGGATAGTAGTGCCCTCAAAGGGCAACTAGGTGGTGCCACAGATACAGCAATGGGTATGGAGTCAGCAAGACTCCTCCCTGAGTTCAAATCTGGCCTCAGACACTATCTAGCTGTGTGGCCCAGTGCAAGTCACTTAACTCTCAGTTTGTCTCAGTTTCTCATCTGTGAAATGGACTGGGGAAGGAAATGGTAAACCACTCCAGTATCTTTGCCAAGAAAATCCCAAATGGGTTCACAAAGAGTACGACACAACTGAACAACAAAAAAATTCCCCTTTAATGTTATTCTGATGAAAATCCTTGCATTACAAAAATGTGTCAACCCCAATGGATGACTCACTTATTTTAAGTAATAGTCACAGAATCGTAGGATTATTGAATTGAAAATTGGAGAGATGCCTATCAGTTGGGGACTTTCTTTTCATAATCTTGTTTTTCTTGGATTTTTCTTATTTTTTAAAAATTTTTCCTCATTCTCATTTGATTTTTAAAGTTCTTCTGTGAATTCTTTTTTGCACAGGTGACCACTTGACATTACTCTTTGGGGTAAGAGAGGGTTTTTTGGTTTCAGAATCTTCCTTTGAAGATGAAACTTGGTCTTCTCTGTTCCCATAGAAACTTTCTGTGGTTGGGTTCTTTCTCCTTTGCTGGCTCAGTTGGTTTTTTTTTTTAATAGCAACCTGTTGTACTCATCGTTGGTTCTGGGGTGTGTGGGGGTGGTGTCTCTGGCCTCAGATCCTCCTTCGGTTCTCCCCTCTGGCCTGGAACAAGACCAAGATTTCCAGCCTCCTATAAGTGCCCGCAGCCAGCGGCATCCCCACCCCACTGCTTCTGTACTCACTGGGCAGGCATGTGCTGGTTCCTTCTAGCCCAGTGCCGAGTCTCAGCAGCACAGCTAGGCCTGGAGTCCTTTATCAGTAGAGATTCCCTCAGTCTTCCTTGGCATGGACGGACGCCTGACTCCCTACACTGTCAGTGAGATAAAAATTCCCATGGCTGGGGCCAAGGCTACCTCTCAACCCCCTAGACAATGAGACTAGCCTGGAGGTATTCACACTTCACTGGAACCAAACCTCAATCCTGGGATTTTTTTGTCTATTCTCTGGTTGTCCTGGGAGGACCAGTTCTGCCCAAACTCTTGTTTATTTTTAATACTCTACATTCACCCCAAGGTGCTATTTTGTCTTGTTTGTCAGGGAAATCTGGAGAGCTTGGACAGACCCCCTGAGGGTCTTCCCTTCCCGGTTTGATTTTTTTTGTGTGTGGGGGGAAATTAAAGGGGCTATCCCCTGACTTACTTCTAAACAACCCTAATTACTGAATGGGCATTGCCCCAGTCAAAGTAAGAACTTGAAAAGACCTTACTTTTATTTTTAAATTTTTTGTCATAAATTAGTTTATTTACTTTTAGTTTACAACATTCTGTTCCACAATCCCTTGAGTTTCAGATTTTCTCCCTCTCCCCCCCATCATGGCGGCATGCACGTGGATATAGGATCTACAGAATCTTCCCATTAATCATTAGTCAGGTTGTAAAGAAGGATTGCAGCTAATGGAATGATCAGTGGGAAAGAGGAAACAGAACAAAACAAGAAAAAGAGACACAGCGAGTAATTTGTTTCAATCTGCACTCAGACTCTGCATCTCCTTCTCTGGATGTGGATATCTCCTTCAATCATGAATCTTTTGGAGTTGTCCTATAACCTTGTATTGCTGAGAGGAGCCCAGTCTACTGAAGTTAGTCATCACACATACGTTGTGTCTGTGATTGTGTACAAATTTCTCCTGGTTCTGCTCTTCTCACTCAGCATCAGTTTATATAAGTCTCTCCAGGTTATTATGAAGTCTGTCTGCTCCTCATTTCTTATACACAATCATATTCCATTATATTCACGTACCACAGCTTGTTCAGCCATTCCCCACTTGATGAATATCTCCTTGTTTTCCAATTTTTTGCCACCACAAAAAGAGCTGCTATAAATATTTTTGTAAATACAGGTCCTTTTCCCATTTCTCTGATCTCTTTCAGATATAACCTAGAAGTGTTATTGCTGGGTCAAAGGGTATGCACTTATTTATAGCCCTTTGGGCATAGTTCCAGATTGCTCTCCAGA
>JAQQSV010012714.1:0-12695 GCA_028646515.1 Pseudochirops corinnae | reverse complement strand
GAACATTGTTACAATGGAGGGGAAGAGCAGGAAGGTGAAAGGGAATGGGTCAACCTTACTCTCACTGAATTTGGCTTAAGGAGGGAATAACATACATGTTCAGTTGGGTATCTTACCCTGCAGGAAAGCAAGGGGGAAGGGGATAAGGGGAAGGATGACAGAAGGGGGGGGGGGGAACTGGGGGAGAGGGTAGTTAGAAGCAAACACTCTAGAAAAGGGACAGGGTCAAAGAAGAAAACAGAATAACTGGGGGGGGGGGGCAGGATAGGATGGAGGGAAATATAGTTAGTCTTTCACAATATAACTACTATGGAAATGTTTTGTATAACTACACATGTACAACCTATGCTGAACTGCTTGAATTCCCAGGGGGGAGAGCGGTGAGGAGGAAGAAGGAAAAGACTCTGGAACTCCAAGTTTCAAAACAAATGTGAATGCATGTTACATGCAACTGGGAAATAAGATATACAGGCACTGGGGTATAGAAATCCATCTTGCTCTACTAGAAAGTTGGGGTAGGGATGGGGGAGGATACAACAGAGAACAAATTGGGGGAAGGGGTATTCAGTAGGCTCACTGTTTTGGGGTGGGGGGAGGGGAGAGACCAGGAGAAAAATTTTAACTCAAAATCTTGTGTAAATGAATGTTGAAAACTAGAAATAAATTAATTAATTAAAAAAAGGAATGAAGGAAACTAGCATTTCTAAGAATTATTAACAAAAAAAGAATTATTAACAACAAAAAAATAACAAAAACATTATTAACAAAAAAAGTATTTCTTGAAGGTATCTAGGAATATTTCCATCAACATAGTAAAAACTTGTATTTACTGCTGGGAGTACCTTTATTTTCTCTACTTAACACCTTAAAACTCTTCTCTCCTCCATTTTTCTTTTGCTTCAGTCTGAGAAAAAGGTATTCCTTCTTCCTGAAAAGGTCACTCCCTCTACTTGTACTTTCATATCATCTCTTCCTCTAGCTTCTCCATTTGTTCCCTTCCCACCATCAACCCTGGTTATAAAAAAAAAAAAGATCAGGTTTCCCTGATCCTTAGAAAAGACTTTTCTTTGCTCATTGTCACCAAAATTATTGAATATTATATAAGAAATGCTAGCAACAGCAATAAGAAAAGAAAAAGAAACTAAAGGGATCAGAATGGGCAAGGAGGTAATAAAACTATCTCTTTTTTGCAGATGATATACTTGGAAACTTTGGAAACTTGGAAAGTTTGCAGATGAAGTACCTGGAAAATCCTAAAGATTCAACTAAAAAACTAGTAGAACCAGTAATTTTTAGCAAAGCAGCAGGACAGAAAACAAACCCTCATAAATCAACATTTCATTATATCACTAATAGAACTCTGCAAGAGAGAGTAAGAGATACCCCATTTACAATAATTGTGGAGAATATAAAATACCTGGGAGTATACCTACCAAAACTAAACCAGGAACTACATGAATATAATCATAAAACACTTTTTAATCTATCAACTGGCTAAAATGATAGGAGAATGCAATAAATGCTGGAGACAATATAGAAAAATTGGGACACTAATTCACTATTGGTGGAATTGAACTGATCCAATCATTTTGGAGAACAATCTGGAATTACGCCCAATGATTTATAAAACTGTACAACCTTTGACCCAGCAGACCTTTTGACCACTATTACATCTGTTTCCCAAGGAAATTAGGGGAAAAGGAAAATAACTTATATGTTCTAAAATGTTTATACCCCAATTGATAAATGGTCAAAGGATATGAATAAGCAATTTTCAGAGGAAGAAATTAAATCTATCTACAGTCATATGAAAAAATGCTCTAATTCACTACTGAAAATACAAATCAAAACAACTCTTAGGTACCATATTACACCTATCAGATTTGCTAACAGGACAAAACAGGGAATTATTAATGCTGGAGAAGATGTGGAAAAATTGGAACACTAATGCATTGTTGGAGAACTGATCCAATCATTCTGGAGAGTAATTTGGAACTATGCCCAAACGTGCATACCCTTTGACCCAGTAATACCACTTCTAGGGCTGTATCCCAAAGAGATCATAAAAATGGGGAAAGGACCCACATGTACAAAAATATTTATAGCAGCTCTTTTCGTGGTGGCAAAGAACTGAAAATTGAAGTGATATCCATCAGTTGTGGAATGGCTGAACAAGCTGTTGGTATGTAAATGTCATGGAATACTATTGTGTTATAAGAAATGATGACCACCAGGTGGACTTCAGAAAAACCTGGAGTGATTTAGTGATGCTGAGTGAGATGAGCAGAACCAGGAGAACATTGTACCCAGTTATAACCACACTAACCTTGACAGATTTAGCTCCTCTCAGCAATGCAATGTTGTGAGACAATTCCAAAAGACTCATGACAGAAAATGCCATCCACATGTGGAGAATGAACTAGCGTCTGAATGCAGACTGAAGCAGACTATTTGCTCTCTCTCTTATTTTTGTTTTGTTTTGCTTGTTTCTTCTTTCTCGTGGTTGATCCCATTAGTTCTAATTCTACTTTACAACATGACTCATGTGAAAATGTCTAAATATGAATGTATGTGAAAAACCTACATCAGACTGAATGCATCCTGGGGAAGTGGAAGTGGAGGGAGGTGGAGAAAATTTACAACTGAAATGCTAGTGGAAATGAATGTTGAAAACTAAAAATTAATTAATTAAAAATATTTATAGCAGCTCTCTTTGTGGTGGTAAAGAACTAGAAACTGAAGCGATGCCTGTCAATTGGGGAATGGCCAAACAAGTTGTGGCATAGGACTGTGATGGAATATTACTGTGCTATAAGAAATGGTGAACTGGCTGATGTTAGAAAAACACTTGAAAGAATGACGGGTGAAGAGAGCAGAAGCAAGAGAACACTGTACACAGTAACAGCAATCTTGTGTAAGAAAAACTTTGAACTAAGTCATTTTGACTATTATAAATACTCAAATCAACTATAAAGGCCCTGTGAAGACAGATGCTATCTACATCCAAAGAAAAAACTGATAAATAAAAAGTATGTATAGTATGGTTTTGCATATAAACACATACACACTAAGTGTCTAATTCTCTAGGGCGGAGAAAGGAGGGAAAAAAAGCACACAGCAGAAAATAAAAGAAAACTTAGAAGAAAGCACAGAAAAGGAGTGTAGTTTTACAATGTCAAGTATTTATTACATAGCTTAAAAAAATATGAAATGTAAATTAATGGTTTTATATTGGAAACTCATGTTGTGCTATGTACATGGAAATGTTCTTTTTGGGGGTCTTTTTGTATTTCAGTTAAAAATGAATAAATATTTTAAAATTTAAAAAAAAAAAAGAAAACTTCTCTGGAGCCTGTATCTTCCTAGATCTAGTTATATTCTAAACCTCTCCCTTCACTGTCAAACTCCCAGAACATCTAAACTTGCTGTCTCTTCTGCCCCTTAACAAGCACCCAATCCCCAAACTCTGGCCACCTGGCTTCAGCTCCCCTCACTGTACTAAAACTGTTTCTTCAGTGTGGCTAAAGACCTGTTAACTGAGCATCTTTCCTCGGTCCTCACTTTCCTTGGCCTCGGCAACATCTGATACTTTTCACAGCTTCCTCTCTCCACCTTGGTTTCTATGACCGCACTCTCTCCTATTTGTCCTGACTGACCAGGCCTTCTCATGGTTCATCCTGCCTCTCACACTCACCAAGCCTCAGTGTGCCCTCCCCAGCCCTGGCCCTCTTCTCGCTGTTCTATCTCTTGCTGGTGTCATAATCAGTGATAACTCCTAAAGCTATAGATCCAGTCCTGATCTCTCAGACTCCGGTTCTGAAGTGTCAAATGTCTGCGCTCTTCTGTGAGCATTTTCCCCCAACCTGGCCCTAAGCATTCTAATTCTCTGCCTCTGACATTTCCTTGACTTTGTTCTCCTCCTTCATCTCCCTGCCCCTCCGCTCAGTCCCCCTTCATCCCACCCAACAACTGCAAAGTCCTGTCAATTTTACTTCTATAAAATAGTGTTGGCATCTACCCTACTCTCTCCACTCACATGGTCATCACTTCCCACCCTGACTTCTGAAATCGTTTCCTAAATGTTCTCCCTGTTTCCAGCTTCTCCCTTCTTCAATCTGTCGTCCAAACGACTAAAATATTTAAGATACGGGTCTGACTATATTATTTCCCCACTCAAAAGCCTTCAATGGCTCCCTACTGCCTTTGGATAAAACACCAACTACTCATACCTTGGCCATTCATTATTAATATTTATCATTAGTAGTAGTATTTCTGTATTAATAATGCATTAAGGTCACTGATATTATTCCAACCTACCTCTCCAGTACCATCTTCCCTTTCCACATTCCATGTTTCTGTTGGACTGGACTGGTTCCCAGACTTAACATTCCATCTCTGGCCTTTACGTATTAGTGAAGGCTCAGGATGCATCCTTTGCTCCACTCCACCACTCAGAATGCCCATTTTTCTTTAAGCTTCCCTGATGCCCTCTTGACATGACCTTCTTAGTTATTTATCTCTACTGCTATCCTTTAAGATGAGTGAAAGCTCCATGAGGGGAAGGACTGCCTTACTTCTATTTCTGTATCCCTGGCATAATCCCTTACACATTTTAGGTGATCGATAAACATTTGTTGAATGTAAGTGAATAAATATACCATGATAATCTATGAAGCATTTTCATACACATTATCTCAGTTCCAATTCTAATGGAGTCATCTTATTTGCAGAAATATACAGTTATAAGATACTTTAACATGATGTCCTTCACATCAGTTTTTGTTTGGGAAAACACTGATTAAGTTAAATACATATATGAATCAATTAGGTTTTCTTTACATTTATTCAAAACAAAATTTTACCTGCTTCTTAATGGCATAGTTTTCACCATCTTCAGCTTTCATTTTTTCAACTTTTTCCTCCTGTTGTTTCGCTTCGTTTTCATACATCGATTTTTCTTTGATCAACCTATAAATAAATCATATTTTCTTTAATAAATCAATTTTCTTTTTCCTACAGAAAACTTGTTATAGCTGGAAAGTACAATTTTTGAAAACACCACATATTCTTAAAACACAAACCAACTGAAAACAAACTGGTTTGGGAGGGTGGGAAGCAATTGTGGCTGTGTCTTTAATCAAGATAAGTTTTTTGTAGTTAAATTGTGTGTGCATTTGTCTTCAGGAATCTAGGGTTACCTCTATGCCACAAAATAAGGCAAGAGGCAATGCATTATAATGAATTGAAATTAGTCACAACACTTAAATGCTCTGCATTTTAATATATATGGACCTTTTAAAAAGCCAAGTATGTTTTTTGTAAAGTTAGACACAAGTTCACAGATCCTCTGAAATTTACCCATGGACTTCATGGTTAAGAACTTTTATATTAGATCCTGGGTAAAAAGAAAGGGTTTTTTGAGGATACAGAAAGAGAAAGGAAATGCTGAATACAAAAGATTGATTCTTTCACATAATTTAATAAAAATGAAATGATACTACTCTGGCCATTTAAAGAGTCTAGTGAATGATTTTCCTTATGGGAAGAAAGGAGGGAACCTACCATAGTTATAACAGTTAGATATGTGGCTCTGCAGTTTAAAAACAAAAGTAACTAAAGAAAAATGACTTGGGATTAATCCATTTTGCTGTTGATCAACACTAATGATATAGCAAATTTAACATCTATAAAGTTCTCTGCGTACATTATAAAGGATATCCTAGTACTGTCTTTTTCCCTTGGATATTCTTGAGACTTATCAGGACCCATCTGGGACCAGAGCAGATCCCAGGGATAGTCCTGGCCCAGATCTAGATCTGCTCTCTAGTCTTTCCAGCCCCTAAAGTTTAACCAGGTCAGTGTACTGAATGGTTACATCTTGGGTAGTGTGCAAAAATATTCGGTGAAAAATAATTCACTGCAGAGCAACTACAGAAAGGAAAGATGGAAATATTAAATTTAGTATGCTGCTTGAAAGGATTGCATTTTTAATATTTTTTTAAAAATTTATTTATTTTTAGTTTTCAACATTCATTTCCACAAGATTTTGAGTTATAATTTCCCCTCCTGTTTTTCCCCTACCCCCCAACCCCAAAACAGCAAGCCTACTGAATACCTCTTCCCCTAATCTGTTCTCTCTTATATCTTCCCCCATCACATCCCTAACTTTCTAGTAGGGCAAGATGGATTTCTATATCCCAGTGCCTGTGTATCTTATTTCCCAGTTGTTTTTTCTAAAACATTTGTTTTTAAAACTGAGTTCCAGATTCTTCCCCTTCTTCCCTCCTCAACAACCCCCCACTGGGAAGATAAGCAATTCAATATAGGTTGTACATGTGTAGTTACCCAAATCATTTACATAGTAGTTATACTGTGAAAGACTATGTGACTCCCTCCGTTAAGCCAAATTTAATCAGAATAAGGTTGTCCCATTCCCTTTCATCTTCTTGCTCTTCCCCTCCATTGTAACAGTGTTCTCTTGCCTCTTTTATATGGGATAATTTACCCTAATCTATCTCTCCCTTTCTGCTTCTCCCAATATATTCCTCTCTCACCTCTTAATTTTATTTTTTAGATATCATCCCTTCATATTCAACTCATCCTGTGCCCTCTATGTATACATACATGAACATACATATGCCCACACTCACATATATTTATATACACACACCCCCGTATGTATACACACACACACACACACACACACACACACATATAAATTCCCTTCAACTATCCTCATAGTGAGAAAAGTCTCATGAGTTACAATTATTGTTTTTCCATGTAGGAATGTAAATAATTCAACTTTAATAAGTTCCTTATGATTCCTTTTTCCTGTTTACCTTCTCATGCTTCTTGTATCTGAAAGTCAAATTTTCTGTTTAGCTCTGTTTTTTTCATCAAGAATGGCTTGAAAATCCTCTATTTCATTGAATGACCATATTTTCCCCTGTAGCATTATACTCAGTTTTGCTAGGTAGGTGATTCTTGGTTTTAGTGCTAGCTCCTTTGACCTCCAGAATATCATATTCCAAGCCCTTCAATCTCTTGATGTAGAAGCTGCTAGATCGTGTGTTATCCTGATTGTGTTTCCACAATACTAAAATTGTATCTTCCTAACTGCTTCCAATATTTTCTCCTTGACCTGGGAACTCTGGAATTTGGCTATAATATTTCTAGGAGTTTTCTTTTTGGGATCTTTTTCAAGAGAAGATCGGTGAATTCTTTCAATTTCAATTTCTATTTCGCCCCCTTTCTAGAATACCAGGGCAAGTTTGCTTGATAATTTCTTGAAAGATGGTGTCTAGGCTCTTTTTTAAATAAATTTATACAAATGCATTTTGTTTACTTTTAAGAGAACAAAAGAGATGGCAGAAAATATTTGCATATAACAAATCCTAGTTTATAAACAGTTATTTTAGTGGTAACATCTCTAACTTGACGCTTAGCGGATGTCTCTGAATTTGCTTCACCAAATCTGGAATGCTGGTGGGGAGAAAACCACAACTGGCACAAAGTGTTACTCACAGCGTGGCAAGAGCCCCAGAACTGAAATGGCAAACATGACTTCTCCTATTTTCTTTAAGCAATCTTTAACAAAAGGTGATCTTCGGCATAGATTCATCTTTAAAGGCATTAATACTGCATGTGTATCTGAATGGTCACTTGGTCCCCCTATGATCTGCAGGCCCAGAGCTCCTGAGGCAGCCATGCCATGCCTCTGCTGCACTCCAGGGGCAGCGGCCAGACTGTACTCTTCCATCCCCCCCCCCCCCCCCCCCCCGCCCCGTTCCTACAGAGTTCCACATTGACCTTTTACTTTGTCTTCTGCATTTATGGGTTGATAAGTCTGGAAATCACCACAGCTGCTTGTGATTCACTCTCTTGAAGTCTGCTCTGGCTGCTAGTGGTCAGGGCCACCCTGGGGCCAGAACCACGTGCTCACTCAGTACTGTGCTTGGCTCCCAGGCCGCTGTGATAGACCTTTCCTGTCAGCCTGCCAGGATGCCTTCAGTGGGAGATTGTTTCTCTCTGTCTCTTTGTAGGTTCTGTAGCTATAAAGTTCCTTTAGAGTCATTTTTTTACACGTATTGGAAGTGACTGGAGTGGGAGCCCACACCAAGTTTGTACTTCTACTCTGCCATCTTGGCTCTGCCTCCCACATTATTAATATTTTTAAAGGGCTTGAAATATACTCATCTGGAAGCTTGATTACATAACGGCAAATAATGTTTTGAGAGATTTGAAAGGAACTACATAAATCTTAAGTATTACTATTGATGCCTAAATAGTTTTTTTTTCATTATTACATGATCTTAGATTAGGAATATTACATGGTAGGGATTCTTGATCTGGAATCCATGAACTTGACTCTTAAAATATTTTGATCACTATATTTAAGTATAAGTAGTTTCTTTTGTAATCCTATGCATTTTATTTTATGCATTTAAAAATATTATTCTGAGAAGGGGTCCATAGGCTTCACCAAAAGATAGCCAAAGATATTTATGACACACAAAAAAGTTAAGAACCCCTGACACAGTAGATCATAGTATTATAAATTTTTGGCTAGAAGAGTTCTTTATTGGTCATCTAGTCCAATTTCTTCATTTTACATATGAAGAAACTGAGGCCCACAAAGTCCGGGAAGAATGGTGAACAAGGAGTTCTGAGACCTAAATTTGAATCCCGGCTCTGCATTTAACTAGGGCAAGCCACTTAGGGACTTGTTTCTTCAACTATGAAATCAGAGGTGGACTGTATGACCTTTAAGGTTCTTTCTAGCTCTCACTTAATAATTTTGTAAGTCACCAGCTCAAAGCCACACGGAGCTGGCAGAGCTAGCATTTTGACTCAGGTCCTCTGACTCCAAATCTAGAATGTTTTCCCACACATGGGATTTTCATATAATGTAAGAAATCAAAAGTACTTCTGCAATCCCATAGTCCAACTCCCCTATTTTACAGAACAGAAAAACTGAGGCCTATAAAGGACAAATGAGTTATTCAAACTCAATTCTTTTCTCTCTCATTCTGTTCTTCTTTTCTTTGGGTCCAGACATGTGAGTCACTGGTCAAGGAAATGCTATGGAAACACCCTTTGCTTCTATATATCTATAATTGTCCTGAAAATTAATATTTGAGAATTGTCTGTGGCTAATGAGAAATTAAATTGTTTGCCTAAAGTCATGAAGCTAGTAGCATGTGTCAGAAATGGAACATGTATCCAGTTCTTCAGAATTCCAATGCCAATTCACTATTATGGCAACAGCCTCATAGAGGTTTTTTCTTTTTGGTCCAATCATTTGCAAATAGATTAATCTTAAAGAAATGATGTTTTCAATGTGGAAGAAACTTGAAAAGTTATAACCAGTAAACTGATTGGCATTTACATGGTCCCAAAGTAGATTTCTAAAACCTAGGCCATTCTTTCATAGAATCTTTAGAATTTTAAGGGAGGTTAACATTTACAAACTAAAACTATGGAATTTAGAAAATAAACTCTGCAAAGGATAGTTATTATAGTCGATAATACACTTTTTCTCCTAGTTATCTGTATTATGTATGTGACAAGCAATTTTTCTTATAGAGCTCTGCTTGCCTTTCCCTTCTCCTCCCTATCTGTTACTCACAATGACTCTTGTTTCTCTCTCCCTTCCTATTTATAGCTATCCTCACTCTGTCACATTTCTCCTAGGCAGTCTTATTTATTCTTTCTCCCAGTCCTTCCTCTGATAGCCTTCCCTCCTTTTCAGCTATAGTTAAGAAATACAAGATGTTCATTTACGGTGTCAAGTGATGTGTTAAGTTCTGGGCATACAAGCACAATCAAGTAAAATATTTCCTGCCTTCACAGTGCTTACATTCTAATTAGTGACCACAACACACGACAGAAAACTGGAAGAGAGAGGAGTGGATACACTGATGTGGCATGGTGTAGCACTATCAGGAAAGTAGCATGGAGGGCTGAGACCCAGGCAAGATAAGACAGAAGCTGACCTGTCAGAGCAGAGCACCCTGAGGTGGGAGGGGAGGGGCAGGGAGGCAGAGAGAGAGGGGGCAGAGAGGGAGAGAAGGGGAGGGAAAGAGAGAGAGAGAGAGAGAGAGAGAGAGAGAGAGAGAGAGAGAGAGAGAGAGAGAGATTGGCTTACAGCTTGAACAATGCTTTACTCACAACAAATCCTGTAAGACAAGTGTTATATTACCTCTATTTTAAAGCTAAGGAAGCTGAGGCTTTAAGAGAGTAAGAACCTTTTGTATGGTCACAGCTAGTAAGCAATCTAAAATGAGATTTGAACTTATGGTTTCCTGACTCCTCGACCAGCAAATTCTTTTTTCTAGAATATGCCAAAGACACATATTAATGAATTTTTAAACATTCAAAGGTAAGAAAATAACAAAGATGATGATAATTTTCACTACTTAGTGCTATTACTGCAATTAATACTGAGGATAACAGGGAACTCCTAGTGATTTGATTTTCAGGCAACTTCAGCAGTAGGTTGTAAAATTTCCTCAGTGAAGGAGAAAAGCGGAATTTTTTGTTTGTTTTATTTTCTCTTAAAATCCATTATTTATTTTTAGGCTTTTTAGAAAACAATTTTGAGTTCTGAATTCTCTCTCCAGCACCTTGTCTACTGCGCCACCTGGCTGACTCTGTGATCCCCAGCTCTTCCTCCACCTACAGAGAAGGTAAGCAATATGATATCAATTATACATGTGAAACAACGCAAAATATATTTCCATATTAGCCATTCTGCAAAAAAAGAAAAGAAACAAAGAAAAATAAAGAAAATTATACTTCAATTTGTACTCAGAATTCATCAGAGTTTTCTGTGAGGCGGATAGCATTTTTCATCATGAATACTTCAGAACTGTCTGGGATTGATTGTGATATTGATCAGTGTAGTTAAGTCTTTCACAGTTAATCAACATTACAATATTTGCTGTTACTGTGTATAATGATCTTCTGGTTCTGCTCACTTCATTTTGCATATAAGTCTTTCCAGATTTTTCTGAAACCATCCCCTCAGTCATTTCTTATAGCACAATTAGTGTTCTATCACAATCATATTCCATAATTTGCTCAGTCATCCCCCAACTGAATGGCATCCCCTCAATTTCCAATTCTTTGTGACAATAAAAAGAGTTGCTAAAAATATTTTTTGTACATGTGGATCCTTTTCCCTTTTCTTTGATATCTTTGGGATACAGACCTAGTAGTGATATTGCTGGATCAAAGAGTATGCACAGTGCCTCCAGTAACTGTCGTTTCTGATATGTGAAAGATGATACCTCAGAACTGTTTTAATTTACATTTCCCTAACTGACAGTGATTTGGAGCATTTTTTTCATATGATTACAGACAGCTTTGAGTTCTTTTTCTGAAAACTGCCTGTTCATAACCTTTGACCATTTATCAACTGGGGAATGCCTCTTATTGTTATAAATTTGACTCAGTTCCTTATATATTTAAGAAATAAGGCCTTTATCTAAAAAACCCTGCTACAATTTTTTGTATTACTTCATTATCTATGGTACCTTTTAGCCACATATAGTTTTCCTAATTATCCCTTTTAATTAGGTCTATTTTTACTTTTGCTTTGTCTGAGGTCATGATTGCTACTCCTGCCAAAAAATACAATTTTCAAAACTGCAAATAAATTTGCTAAAATTTAATCCTTTTCGGGGGCGGAGCCAAGACGGCAGTGTAGGAGCAGCAACATATCAGAGCTCTCACATAGCCACCCAAAAATACCCATAAAATATAACTCTAAACTAATCCTAGAACTCCAAAATGCACAAAAATATACTTTCCACTAAAGTCAGCTCGGCTACGAGGAACCACATCAGCACTGCGAACCGAAACCAGCCTGGCCTGAAGCCCTGGCTGAGCTCCGGGGGCGGCTGGACGGGGGAGCCTCGGAGCCTCGGATTAGCGGCAGCTGCGAGCAGCGTTCAGAAAGAGGTAAGTAGAGCTTGCAAAATCAGGGGAGAAGAGCGGTCCGGCTGAAAGGCCTCCAGGGCTGGAAAGCGAAAGGCAGAGGTTTTGCACCCGCCTCCGCATTGCAGCTTCTGTGCCGTGGCCTGCAGACAGCAGGGGGACTAAGCGATCATTCAAAGGCAAAGTGCTCTCGCGTTGAGTGGCCTGGATCTGGATCGTCATCTTGGGCCACGGTCCTGGAGTCTTCATTATCCAGTGAGCCGAAAATAAGTAGGAAAGGGACCCTGCACCTTCCTGAGAGCTACGGCAGCTGGGAGGACCCCAGCGATTTGGGACAGAGCTTTCCCTTCTGCAAGCAGAGCCCCACAGAGATTTAAAAAAAAAATCATGGACTGTCCAACCATGAGTAAGAATAAGCATAAGCAGCAAAGTAAGAACAGCAACCAAACCCTAGATTCCTTCTTTGGGGAAAAGAAAGATCATGAGAGAGAGAGGGAGGAGGAGAGTTCAGCCAGAGCTCCCCCACCAGGGGCCTGCAATAAACATGAAGAATCCTTAAAGCTAGAGATGAGCTGAAGAAGGACTTTGAAAACCAAATAAGAGAAGTGGAAGAAAAATTGGAAGAGAAATAAGAATGTTGCAAGAAAGTCATGAAAAGAGAGTCAGCAATATGACTGAAGAAATCAGTACCCTAAAAAACAGATTAACTCAAATGACAAAAGAGGCCCAAAAAGCCAATGAGAAGAATGCCTTAA
>JAQQSV010012713.1:0-12696 GCA_028646515.1 Pseudochirops corinnae | reverse complement strand
GAATCACCTACCCAGAAAAATTGAGTATAGTGTTCCACAGGAAAATACGATCATTCCGTGAGGTGGAGGACTTTCAAACATTCTTGCTGAAAAAACCGGAACTGAAAAGAAAGTTTGACACTCCAACACAAGAAGCATGAGAAGATAAACACAGAAAAGAAATCATAAGGTACTTATCAAAGATGAACTATTTACATGACAACATGGAAAAGTGACAATTGTAACTTATGAAACTTCTCTTTATGAGGATAGGGCAGGGGAATACAAATGTATATATATTTGGAAAATATATTAGGAAAATGGCCCAGATATTCTAGAACCACATAGCCGAGCTGACTTTAGTGGGAAGTATATTTGTGTGTGTTTTGGAGTTCTAGAATTAGTTTAGAGTCATATTTTATGGGTATTTTGGGGTGACTATGTGAAACATGTGGTTCCAATGCCTGCAATCCCTTTATGTAGAAGCTGCTAGATCTTGTATTATTCTTATTCAAGAGGTAATTGGTGAATTATTTCAATTTCTATTTTTAAAGCCATGCACAAGACACTTCGCAAAAGAATACTACTGTGAACAGCTTTTAAGTTTCTGATTACTCTCCTTACTTATTCATTTAGTCATCTCACAATACAATAATCAATCTTCCACTCATGGGGAAAACATAAGTTAACTTATTTCAAGATTTACAATTACTAAGTATCATTTATCACAACATACAATAATTAGAAAATTACACTCACTCTCCACCCCTTGATGTCTGGTAAACTTCAATTTCATCTTGCATCTAAGTGGGACCTTTTCTTTATCTTGACTCAGTGTAGTCTCTCAGATTCCTTGTATCCCCTTCTATGGGCAAGCTCCTAGTTAAATCCACCAAACAGTCACCTGGATTCAGAGGCAGACAGCTCCCAGGTTCTCACACAGTCCTCTGGGCAGTTCCTGGCACATACAGCAGTTCACAGGGTTGTCCATATCTCAAAATCTTCCCCACTTCTGTTGCTGGGAGCTCAAGAATCAACCAAGCCACAGACAAACAGTCTTATCCTGGTCATGCTTCTTCAGTCTTCCAGCAGATCTGCTGGCCCTATGACCCAGAAGAAATCTCGGCCTTCCAAGCATCCTTCTCAGCCTTCTAGGGGGCCTTAACCAGATTATGTTTGAAGAAAACTACAACTCAGTTTTCAGTCCAAAAGCCCAGTTCCCAGATGCTTGGACAATTCTGCTCCCTCCACTAGGAGCCACCAGGAGGAAAACTCCTTATTCTGATTCTCTGTATCTATAACTCTTCTTATATACACACGTTGGCCTTCTGTCTCAGCCAACCCCCTCCTGCCATCTCAGCAACAGGAGACAAAGTTCATACCTTCTTCTTCTTTTACACAGGAGACAGGGTTCACACCCTCTGCCTCTTTCACAGAAGTACTTAGCCTTTATTTACCAAGGTACTTGCTCATCTTGGTAGCCAATTACTTGACTTTGCAGCTGTTTGCTGTGGCAAAACTCTGCTTTCAGAGTGGAAAGAGCTATCTCTAAAATTGCTGGGTTTTTGCAAATGTTGTCAGGAGTCTTAGGATGATGCCCTCTCTATAGCCAAAACAAGCTCTAGTGCACTGGCATTTCTCAGCCCAGGACCACCACACAAGACTGTGATTCAGATCCAAGTATGTGAAAGCAAGATTGATCACCCTCTGAATGGTTCTTTGGTCCCTCTAAGATCTGCAGGCCAGGAGATCTGGAGGAAGCCACTTGGAAACAGCTGCAGCCACTGTACGTTTGCCACTTCTTGCCCTGAAGGCAGAGTTCAGTCCATACTTTTCTGCCACATGGCTCCAACAGAGTTCCTAAGTGACCTTTTACTTTCTTTTTGGTGTTTATTGGTTGAGAAGTCTGGAAACCACCACAGCTGCTGGTGATTCACTCTCCTGAAGTCTGCTCTGTCCATTCTGTGCCGCTGGTCAGGGCTGCCCCACCCTGGCCCATGCAGCTTGTGCAAGACTCTGCTTGGCTCCAAGCTTGGTGTGATGGACCTTTCCTGTTGGCCTGTGAAACTGCCTTCAGTGGGAGATTTGTTTCTCTCTGTCACTTTGTTTATTCTGTAGCTCTAAAATTTGCTTAGAATCATATTTTACATGTATTGGAGGTGGTTAGCATGGGAACTTAAGCAAGTTCCGGCTTTTGTTCTGACATCTTGGCTCTACCTCCAGAAAATAGCAGATTAAGTTTTCTTATTGACTCTAACCTATTTCCAGAATCAAAGGCCTATTTTGTTTGTATCTAAATTTGAATAGGGCTATTAGATATGCTTGATACACAGAACAGAAAAGTGAAAAGAATTGAAAATGAATACTATAAAGAGCACAATGAAGAATCATGTGATGAGTTTGAGTAGGGGACAACATATATTCAAATATGGAACTTCAAGGCAAAAAAGAAGGAAAAGATGTCATCAAAGAAATATGTTATGGTAAAAGAATATGTCTAGCCTATCTGGCAAGGTTAATGAACGACAGGTGGACAGAGTGTTCTACTGATGTTCTTTAAATTGGTCAATCAACTAATTAATTAAGAGTTATTTATCACTTACTATCTGACAAGCACACATTTGAATAAAGAAAGGAGATGGCACCTGATCCCCTTCCCCCCCCCCCCAGTGGCTTCCATATTATCAGAGGACATAAGATGTGCATAAAAAGAGATATATAAGATGTAGAAAATAAATACACATAAAGTAATGAGAGGGTACTAACAAGCAGGAAGATGAAATAAAGACCCAGACAGCAACCCAGATAGTGTTACAATAATGTTTTGAAGAAAACAAAGCCTTCTAATGGGTGGAGGAGAGATGGGAATACATTCCAGGAATACTGGACATCCAGTGAAAGATTAGAGATAGATTATGTGTGAGGTCCCAAAAAAATGGCCGTTTGATTGGGTTGTAGAGTATAGGAAGGGGCTTAACTAATTAAAAGGATAGCGTAGGTAGTCTTTTAGGGTAGGTAGTCTTCAATGAGTTTCACTCTTATTCTTTTGCACAGTATATGTAAATAGATGAGATCACATTTTAATATGACTATTTCTGTATTTGATTAAAAAAATACAATCTGTGCTATTATATCAGTCAACTATAATGTTTTCACCCTCACAATGTCAGTTCAATTAAAATGCACAGGTCTTCCAAGGACTTTGAAAAGCTATACTTTTGGATGTCTGGGAGAGAGTATTCAATTGTGACTCAAAGACAGAGAGGCAGATATTAAGGACAAAAAAAAAAGTTTTGCTTACTGTTCTTATTGTACCCTGAAGATATGAATTTGTTTTGAGAAGTATTTGACCCCATAAAATAGTAGAACTATAGCTAAACATTGTGGCTGCTCTTGTCAAAAAACTCACAACCTGACAAGAAAAAAAATCATGCATGAAAATAGAAGAAAATTCTTCTCCCATCGAATGGGTAATATTGTCCATTGGGAAGGTTACTTATTGAAAAGGAAATATCACACTTCCTCAAAGTTGTATAGTTTTAATTAGGCATTTGAATATGAGGTATAATTTTAGACAAAAAAGGGGATAATGAAATTCTGTAGCCAGGGAAAGGAATAAAAGAGAGATCTGAAATACATGTTGAAAACAGAAAATAACAGCAATTTGAGAAGCTCACTAACATAATTTTAATGCTTCTAATTGTCATGTAATTAGAATGTAATTGTTTCAACTTCATTAGGATTCAGAAAGTTTCTGTTCCTCAAGTAGACCACTTATTATTTTTCCCCAAACAAAATGGGGCTCACCTTTCATCATATATATCATCTCCCTCTTTTTACTTAGAAACCCATTTTAATTGAATATACCTTCTTAAATCATATTAATGTGTACAAACTAGTTTCTTGAAAATCAGAAGTGAATTTACACTTGAAATGATATTATAAATCAGGCATCTATATGTTCTTGGTTCCCCCCCCCCCCCAACCTCAGGAAATTATACGCACAACCTCCAAATTGGTGTAATGAACAAGTTATCTGAGTACCATTAATCCCAATATAGCATCCCAGTACAAGACATCTTGTTCTCAGCACATTGACCCATGAAGGTTATTTGTAACAAGGAAAAAATCTTATGTACAAAAAATGTCCACAATAGTGGCACTTATTATCATAAAAAAAAAAAAGGTTGAAAAAAATCTGTGCACTAAAAGGGACAATGGATAAAAGAATTCTGGTATAGTGAGGAGTGACAGAAAATTTAGGGAACATAGGGGTGACTAAGTGGCTCAGTGAATAGAGCATGGGCCCTGGAGTCAGGCGGACCTGAGTTCAAATCTGGCCTCAGACGCTTAACACAAAAGATAGCCATGTGACCTTGGGCAAGTCACTTAACCTCAATTGTCCCACCCTCCCCCTCCAAAAAATAAAAGCATAAAAGAAAAAGAAAATATAGGGAACACTTCTTGGAACACATTCAAATCTCTTCCTTCCTAATGTGTATTCTCTGCTTCTATAAATTTTAAACTTCATACTCATTATATTTAATTATGACCTCGCTGTCATGAAGGGTGATAAAATGTATATTTATTTGTCTCTGTGAGTATGTTGATTATTTATGTTCATGATCAAAGACAGAGCATATACCCCTTTTGGGTTGGAGGAAATATTTAATAATCAGTCAGACAGTAAAATATCATTAATTAAATGCCTACTACATGCCAACATCTGAATTTTTGAAGAAAAACAAAAGGCAATCCCTGCTCTCAAGAATTGCATAGTCTAATGCAGAAGATAACATGCAAATAACTCTGTACAAACAAGGTATATACAGCAAAAATTTGAGGTAAGCTCAGAAATAAAAGTTAAAGAGGAAAGAGAAAGGTTTCTTGCAGAAAGTTTACAATTAACTGAGACTTCAAGGAAGCCAGGGAAGCTCGGACATGGGTATGAGGATAGAGGCATATGAGGACAGCAATTGAAAATTCTCAGAGTTGGAGAATAGAGTGTCTTTTGTGAGGAAAACAGGGTTGATTTTATTGGATCACAAAGTTTTCAGAGAAGGGGGACTATTATGATTTTTTCCTATGTCTTCTCATCAGTTATTTTTTTTTCGAGAATCTAATCTTTCATTACTATTGGGAGGGGATACACTGGATGGAGTTTGGTGAGTAAAATCACAAGAAAACTTTAGAAAAGAAGAGGTGAATAACATTACTAGAGACCTTTATGGGAGAAATAGTTATTGCTCTTGGGAACGTAACTTCCTATTCCATATTGAGTTGGAAACCAGACCTCAGAGGGGATGCTACAATGTATTTGAATGCCAAAGAATCAGCAAAATCACGTTCTCTCTATGAGCACTGATGCAAATTATGATTTGGTTGTTCCTGGCATCAAAAAAGGGATATTGGAGATCATAAACTCAAACTTCCGTATTTTACAAATTAAAAATAAAAAAAAAAAACCCTTGAATCTATTATGGTGAATGGTTTGTCCACAGGGCAAAGTCCATAAGGGAAAAAAAACTTGAGATTTGATCCTAGGTCATATGTTTTTGTAGCTGATACTAACATACTATCTTTAAAACAATTTAAAATATTAAATGACTTTCCAAGGTTTACACCAGGTCATAAATTTGAGAGGTGGGAGTGAATATCAGGTTTTACTGACTCTAGATACAATATTCTATTAACTACATAACACTAATACTATGCCATGCAAAATATGACGAGTAGAAAAAGAAGTCATTATGCCTTTGGGGAAAGAAAGTTTATCAGCTTTGAAATTAGAGCCCAGTTGGAAAAATTGGTTAGATTTGTGCAATATTTCACAATCAAGATATTGCTAGTTAATTGACCAGTTGCTAGTTAAATTTCGTTAAGGTGGAGAGACAGTGCATCACAGATGTATAATCAAAGATACATTGTATCACAAAAGGAAAGTATAGGAATTGAGTAAATTACACTGACTCTGTCTTGTGAATCAATTCTGGTTGTAACTCAATCCCTTTTCTGTCCAATTATGAGTTTAAGTCAATTTCTGTCCTGTGAGAAAATTTTATTCAATTATGGGAATTGTGAGAAAACTTTGTTTTATTCTTTAATGCATTATTTATTGTATTGTTCATTTATTTATTTATTTTCTTGTATTACTGCCTTATTCCTAGTCTTGCATGACTAGAAAGCTGGAAAATCTCTACTTATTGATTTTTGTTTGTTTGTTAAGTTGTTTCAGTCATGTCTGACACTTTGAGACCCCATTTTGGGTTTTCTTGACAAAGATACAGTAACAGTTTCCCAGTTCTTCCTACAGCTCATTTTGCAGATGAAGAAAGTGAAGCAAAGAAGGCTAAGTGATTTGCCCAAAGTCACACAGCTAGTATTTGATGGAGGACAGATATGAAACCAGGTCTTCCTGACTCCAGTCCTGGCTTCTATCCACTGTACCACATAGCTATCCTACTTTTTGCTTTGAGACCCTTAAGAAGGACTTAGGCTAGGCTGACTAGAAATCAAATTACATCTTAAGGTTGATGTGAGGAGTTTTCTCACAATTAATATCAAACAAGTCATTTGCCTTATCTGAAAACTGACCCTATATTTGTCAATCAGTTACTGTTTCCATGGTCCTTTGATTGAATACAGATGCTTGTAGTTGGTGGGATACCTCTTTCTCTCTCTGATTTCACAAAATTATGCCTCTTCACTTTACCTTGCCTAACTTGGAAAACCCTGATCTTTCCTCCAATTAGAAACTATGTGATCTAAAATCGTATCTTGGTTTACATCTTGTTAGATGTTTGTCTTTAATGTATAAAAATCTGTCTCCCCCTGTATTTGGAGTACACAGCCAAATTGAAGAGGACTGCCCCTAATTTGTTGTGCAACTGGCATACACTGTTTAATAAATTGATATGCTCAGAAGCTGAAACCTTTGTTTCCTCAATTATATCAGAGTCCACTTACTACATGCATGAGTATCATTGTATTTCATTTTACTTTAAAATGTCTCTGACACAAGAGACATTAATGGTAGGGTATCAAGGGTACAGAAAAGAAATTGAAAACATTAATAAAATTTCATTTAAAGATGAGCAGAGGCACAGTGAATTGAGCACCAGGCCTGGCATCAGGAGGACCTGAGTTCAAATCCTGTCTCAGATACTTCACACACACACACACACACACACACACACACACACACACACACACAAATTAGCCATGTGACCTTGGGCAAGTCACTTAACCTCAATTGCCCTACCTTCCCCCCTCCAAAAGGCAAAAAATAAAAAGATGAGCACAGATTGAAAAGATAATAATATTAAACTTATAATATGAATATCAAGATGACTTTTACCATATAAAAACCAGTTGTCAAATGAAAATGATTCTGTATGGATAAATATTCCCTATAATGAGGAAAAAATCTAATATTTTCCAACTTTCATTTCTAATACATCTATTTGTCTGTGGAGTTTAGAAATAAAACTGAAATCATCCTGTTGGAAAAGCACATAGCTTTGTTTTAACTAAGGGACATGACAAAACTTTGTGACAAAATTATTATGTATAGTATTTTAAACCTGATGAGTTTACAGTTACAGACAATATTGGACTTTTTGATTTTCTGAGTGCAATTGAGTGGAAATTCTTTTTGGTGTTATTATTGGGGTCTAATTCTAGTTGGTTGATATTTGTTCAGAGAAATTATTTGCCCATGACATATTTGATTGTTTTTTGAGCAGTAAGTGATAGAAAATGAGTCCTCCACTTGGCAGAGGCAATATTAATACTTGTAAATCACTCTTTGATTGTTATGTAGTTAATCTAACAAGAAATGCCTAAACAGGGAGACGTACGAATGTCGTACTTTATCCACAGAGGTAGATTGGATACAAACCCCATTCAAGACATATCATAAAAGACATATTTTTTTATGATATGTTAGAATTTATTTCCTTATATGTTTTGTATTTTATTCATTTGGGGAAATATTTTAAGTAGTCTTGGAAATGATTGTTGAATGATTTTCATAATATAAGTTATGTATAGACTTTTGTGCATTGGCAACATGGGAGAGATAGAAAATAGTTTTTTCTGGGTTCTGAGAACAAGGGGTAATTCATTACTCTAATAATCAAATAGATCTAAGATTTCATCATTAAGCAGTTTTCTTCTACTGACATTAAATACAGTTCTTTCTTGTCTACCCATTCAAAGGGATAAATTCTCTGCCATTATTCTTTTAAAATAATCAATCATTTATTTTTCCTTCTCCAAATTTCTTTGATAACTGAATGATTTTTTTAAAGCAAAAAAGAAAACCCTCATCACAAATATGCATAATCAAAACAAATTCTCCAATTGGTTATTTCCCTAAAAGGTATGCCTCTTTCTTCCTTTTACGTTATCACATCTTAAGAAAAAGGTGTGTGTTTTATCATTGCCCCTCTATAATGGTTGTTTCTCATTCCCTTGATAAGAGCTTCAAACTCTTATTTCCCCCCTGTGTAATGTGCCATATCAAATGCCCTACTTTTAATCATTTCATTCTTTGACACTTCATAAAAATCTTCCCAGATTTTTCTGAATTTGGCCATTTTGTTGTTTTTTATGATGAAATTGCATCTCATTTTAGTCACATATGGTACTTTTTTTTAGCCCTCTCCAAGAATTGGACCCCTTCCTAGGTTCCACTCTTTGACTTCAAGAAAAAGTTCTGCAAAGATGATTTTACATTTAGTCTTATGCTTCTTTCTTCCTTTAGTAATGTTTTTGCTGGTTTAAACAACAGTTTAGTAATTGGTGGGGACACAGATGCAATTTACTTTCCAAAATGGCTGAAATATTTTATACCTTTATAATCAGTGTGTCTATGTCCATATATGCCCTCTAAAATTTCCTATTTTAGTATATATATATTTTTTTGACTATGCCAATCTGATGAGTCTGAGTTAGACTTTCTGTTACTTTAATTTACATTTTCTTAATAAGTGTTTTACAGCCAATTCAATATAACTATTGTTAGATTATATTTCATCCAATGAAAATTACATACTCATATCATTTGACCATTTATTTCTTGGGGAATTTTTCATCCCCAATATTATTAATAAATTGTTCAGTTACAAATCTAAATGAAAGCTCATACATTTTAGATATGAAATATATCAGAGAAATTGCTGCAAATACATTTCTGATCTATCTCTTTCCCTTATACTGTTGACTGCATTAGTTTGTTTGCAAAACCATATAATATCATGTAACACTACCTCAATCAATTAATAAATCAAAAAATAAATATTTATTAACCACCCACTGCTGTCCTAAGTAACATGGGTACCAAAAGAGGCAAAGTCCATGCCTTCAATGAACTTACAGTATGTAAGGGAAGAAAACAGGCAAACAGATTATACAAATCAAACAGCATCTAGGATAAATAAGAAATAATTAAGAAGAAATATACTGAAATTAAGAGGATCATATAAATCTTACTATAGAAGGCAATATTGTGGTTGATACATAATTGAAGTCAGATAAGATGAGAGAGAGCATTCCAAGATTGGGAGAAAGTTAGGGAGAATGCTTGCAGCCTAGAGATGGATTATCATGTTTGGGAAACAGAAGGCCAATAACACTGGATTTAAGAGTATGGGATTAGTAGCAAGGTGTAAAAATACTGGAAAGGTTGGAGGATTCCTGGTTATGAAATACTTTGAAAACAAATCAGAGCATTTGTTATTACTCCTGGAAACAATAGAAAACTGCTGGAGACTATTATGTAGGGGAGTTGGGAGATGATCAGACCAGTATTTTAGGAAAATTACTGTCATTGTTGAATGGAGAATAGATTGGAGTGGGGAGACATGTTAAGCAGGCAAATACATAAAGAGTCTTTTACAGTGACCAAGGCATGAGCTGATAATTTAACCTAGGATTCATCCTAGATTCTTTAGTATCTCTCACCCCCTATATTCAATCTGTTGCCAAGGCTTTAAATCTTTGCAACATCTTTCAAATATGCCCAATAATCTCCTCTGATGCACCATTATTCATATATCCATTCAATAAACACTGTAAAGGGGTCTACTATGAGACAGGCAATGTGTTAAATATTGGAGATATGAAGTGACAAAAGATAGTTCCTGCTTTTAAGCACCTTTCAATCTAATTGGGAAGACTATATGTCAACAACTATATGAAAAGCAAGTTATGTACATGATAAACAGGAAATAACAAAAAGCTGGGAAAGCACTGGAAAGACATTAGTAATATAAACATCAACTACCGTTTTGTGTTCCTCTCATTTGAAAGCATGACCTTATTTCCTCTTATTTTCACTAGTTCCCAAGAATAAAAATGATGATGAAAAAAAATGTGCTTAGCTTTAATGTCTTTCCCCTCTTTACTGGTAAAGAAAATGAAGTCCAGGGAAGACTGATGTCTTGCCAATGGCTGCATAAATACCCAAACTACTTAAATATACTGAAAGTCTTTCTTATTTATTCACCCTTATCCTTTTGGTTCCTTCCTTGAAAAGGGAATTAGAAGCTCAAAGATCATGGCTGGCTGAGAATAAGTAATTCTGAACTGCAAATATTAATCACATAAAACTTTCAGGTACAATCATGCAACGGAACACACTATTCAAAGTCTTATGGCATTCACTTTCGTTTTAATTATTTCAGTCACATAATTTAAGTTGTTTCCATTACAGAAACACTTCCAATTACTGGTATAAATTATAAAGTGTTGTTATCAACAATTGAGTTGAGAATGCAAACTGCAAACCCCATTATAAAAAACAAAAACAGCAACAACAAAAAAGCACACATCGTAATAAACCAGATTGTGTTAAAAGGAATTTAATTTCCCCATTAATCTATGCTGCTGGGGGGACAAGCTTAAATAAATAAGGAGGTGTAAAGATTAGATATAGATTATAGATATCAATGACAAAATAAAAATCATTCACAACTGGCCACTCCGATTTTCTGCTTTCCTTTCACTCCTTTTCCCATAGGAATCCCATGTGAAAAAAAAAAATCTTTTCAGAGATTACTTCACAACAATTTCTTTGCACTGAAATTTGTTATAATGAACACCTTTCCAGGAAACACATCCTGAATCAGCAGGAGCTAGAAATATAATCAGCTGACTACATATGACTCCGGAATGGAAGAAAGGAAACAAACATTTATTAAATACCTACTCTGTGTTAGGAAGAGTGCTAAGTTACTTATAAATGTTATCCCATTTGACTCCCACAGTTACCCTGGTGGGTAATTGTTATTATTATATTTAAATTTGAGGAAATTGAAGTAGACAGACATTAAGTTATTTTCCCACTGTCACACAGCTAGTATGTATGTAGCAGTACATATGAACTTGTCTTCCTGATTCCTGACCTAGCATTCAATCCACTATACCAACTATTCACCTCTCCAAGACAATTATTTGGTAGGGCTCATCCATTCATCCTTCTATTAATTGTTCATTTCTTATATTTCAAGCTGGCATTACATTTAAGTTCTTTATTAGCAACCTCAAAGGTCATATTGACAAATTTCCTCATTTAACAGATGAGGAACCTGAAGAAGTTTAAGTGACTTCCTCTAGTCACACTATCAAATGTCAATGATGCAGTTTGAATTCAGGCTCTTCATAGTCTTTCTATCATACTACACTAGAGATATGATGTGACTCCAAGACAAAATGTTTTGGAACTATAAGGGTATGAGGGGTGGAGTTGACTGTATGAAGTTGAATTGTTATGCATAAGTAAAGTTTTCACTTCTATGTGATTCTGCCAAAAATTTATTGGATGGTTAGTTCCTGAGCTAACTTCAGATGTTACCATCATTTGTGCATATAATAGTATGAGAATAAAGTAGCATTCTAAAAAGGAAGAAACATTTTAGTGCAGGGCTCAGCAAACTTTCTCTTATAAAGGACTCAGTAATAAAATTTTTGGAGTTTCCAGACCAAGAAGCAAAATTGAAGATACTACATAGGTAGTTATATAATTGAGGGAAACTTTTATATGAATTTTAATAGGTGAAATATAATAATAATAATAATAATAATAATAATATTAATAATAATATTTTGGTAACAGAAGTTTAACAATAAGAAGAATAGAATCTTTTTATGACTTTTTATAATTACATAATTGAAGTTCAAAGTAAGTAAACTCTATCATCATAACCAACTGAAAATGTTTATTTGTTAATGTAAATCTGTAATGATATCTTATGTATTTCACCTTTGATAATGTCTTTTCACATAAATAGAAGCCAACAAATATGAATGTGAATCCATGAGTACGTGATTTTTAGTTGAAAACTTGAGAAACATAAATAGAACTCTATATTTTTTTTTCTTGGTATTTCCCTCTTTCATGTCATTACGTAGAAGATTAATTACTTTCAATTGAATGTTAGATGACATTTTCTGATTTGCACAGTAAAATTAATTGAAAATTTTGTATGAACAGAAATCTAACTTTTTATTCTGAATTTTGATTAGAAGTACATAAAGTGACTTGACATTATTAGTATTTGAGACAACGGTAGTTATGAACTTTATTGTATACCTCACATATAAACACTGTTTTACCTTATGATTTTATATTGAATTCATCAGGAAACATCATCAACTTATCAGCAAAATTTATTTTCAAAGCTATTCATTGTTCAATAATAGAGGTTGAGGCTA
>JAQQSV010012712.1:0-12696 GCA_028646515.1 Pseudochirops corinnae | reverse complement strand
CTATTCCATGGGTATTTTGGGGTGGCTATGTGAGAGCTGCGATATATTGCTGCTGCTACGCCGCCATCTTGGCTCCACCCCCTCCAAAATCTTTTTTTTTTTGAGGCCAGACCTTCATTTCCAACATGTTTTTCTATTTTCTTCTTTATCTATTTGTTTTGAAGTCATTAAGTATGAATGCATATGGTAACTAATTTTGGTATATATTGTCAAATTCTTTATAGATTTCTCCGCTTCTTCATCTTCTGCCTGAGATGTATAATTCAGCATAAGCTATAGCTGATTTCAAGTCAGTCGATTTGCTTGCGCTCACTGAAAAACTTACAAAATGAGATGAAGTTCCATGGAATTAAGTTTACTGTTGTCTTCTGGAACATAATAAAACCAACTCTACCAACTCCCTTATTTATCACTTTAAGGAGAAAGTCTCTTTGTCATTCTTTCATTTAAACTAAGAAAGTAAATGATGAGTTCCTTCAGTGGTGTTTTATCTCAATCATTCCTAGACAAAGATTTTATGCCGAGAATATCAACAAATAAATTAATACTTGTGAGTGGCCTTAGAGCTCTTTGATTCTTTCTACCTTCTGCCCTTTTTCTGTTACTGTCAATGCAGTGTTGTATCTATGTGGCACACTGATATCTTCCAATTTTCATCTCTAAACAAAGTAGTAATGAATGACAGCATTTAACATTTATGTAGCATTTTAAAGGTTTGCAAAGCACTTTACCTATATTAATTAATGCTTGATCCTTGCAAGAACTCTGAGGCAGGTGCTATTACTGAGACTGAGAAGTTAAGTGACTTGCTCCAGGTCACACAATGTCTGAGGAAAAATCAGAACTCAGGTCTTTCTGACTCCAGTGCTCTATCTACTATGTCTTTTGAATATATTTAATATTTCAACTGTTTACTATTTTACCCTTAGTTAGAAAGCATATCAATTAGAAGAAAAATAGCTAAAAATTAATTTTAGTAAGTATTGAGCCTTTTTCTGTTCCCCACTTTTTTTTCTTTTTATCAACAATTGAAGCCAAAAATGGAATGCTTATCAAAATTTCAGATGACATGAGAGGAAAAACTAACATGTTGGATGAAGGAATCAGGATGTTGACAGGAAAACCTGGTAGACTGAATTTAATACCAAGGTCTATGCTTGGGCTAAAAATATCAACCATACTAGGACGAGATGGAAGAGGACAACAGTATATGAAAAATATATGAAGATTTTAGTGGACTGCAAATTCAAATGAATGAATTAGGCTACTCAGCTAGAAGGCACAGTGTCCATAAGAAGGGATGTATCAATCCCACCATACTTAGGCACTATGTTTAAGCTGGAGTGTTCACACAGAAGGGTGACTAGGATGAAGAAAGGTCTGGAAAATGTGTTTTAGGAGCTATATATAGCTCTTTAGCTTAGTATAAATAAGTCTTAAGAAGAATATAAAGTGTCTTCAAGTATCTGAAGAGCAATCATGAAGGATAAGATTTCTTCTGCTTTACCCAGAGACCAGAATTAGAAGCAATGTGCAGAAACTGCAGAGAAGTATTTTTAAGCTCAATATGAGCAAAAACTCCCTAATCATGAGGAATGTTTACAAGTGCAAAGGGTTGCCTTTAAAGAATGAGGCTCCCCAACACTAGAGATTTTCAAGGGGTGGCAAGCTGTCAAGGACATTATAGAACAGATATATGAACAGATTCTTGTTCAAGTTTGAATTAGACAAGATGACTTCTGCAGTCCCTTCTAACCCAAAATAATAACAGCTAACCATTATATAGCACTTATTGTTTGCCAGGCACTGTGCTAAGCCACTTCATAATTAACTCATTTAACCATTACAACAACTCTGGGTGCTATTACCATCCCTGTTTTATACATAAGGAAACTAAGGCAGAGGTTCAGTGACTTAGGGTCACACAGCTGACTGTCTGAGGCTGGATTTCAACTCAGATTTTTCCAACTCCAAGCCCAGCATTCTAGCCACTGAGATGCTTCAAATTCTATAAATGCTTACTATATGCTGAGAAGTGCTGGGTTCAGAAATGAGACATTGTTCTTGCCTTCAAAGAGCTTATAATATAGCTGAGCAGATATGTTCCACATGAAACTTTTGCTATGTATAGAACCTTGTGCCATAGTCTAAAGGAGATATAAAGCTTAAAAAAAAAAAAAAAGGACTCAGTTACCATCCTTGGATTTTATAATTTAATACTGGTATTGGTAATGTATATCATTTTAAGGGAGCAGGAGGGAGAGGGGTGGAGGGACAGGAGAAAGCCTGGACCTGTAATGCAATCAGTTTAGGGAATTCCCACTGTATATGTAATTTACACTCTTATGGAACCACTGAGGCACTTAAAAGTCTTCTTGATTCCAAAGTGAATTCTCCATCCATTATTACACAATGCTTTTAAATTCAATAATAAAACAATTAAGTTTTACCAACATAAAATTCGGTGCAAAAATGAATGGTATAAACAAATATTACGATTCTTAATTTTGTGTCCTTAGAAAATTACTTTACCTCTCTGGATTTTTCCTTGTTAGAAATAGAAATCTTTAATTATAAAGAACATTCTAAGGATCAACAGACTGATATTTAACAAATATTAAACAGAAATCACCAGGCTCGACTGTATTTCATTAACTAGCATAAAATCTCATTTGCTAATACAGAATTATTTAATGTCAGCTTATATGTTCCCCTTCTGCTGAAAATATGTATCCTGGGAAAGTAAAAGTGGTGAAAAAAATTGTTATAAAATTTCCTAGTCATATGAACAGCTAATTGGAAAGTTTTCTTCCTATCTTTTATATGACCCACTCTTCTTCTTAAAAAAATGGTCAGATTTTCACCAAATAAAGATACAGAAGATGACACCTAAAAATAGTTACATACCAGATATTACTAAACTTTGTTTGATCTGCAGTTAGTAATCTCTCTTGGAAGCTGGTTACCAATTCTGGAGCAGTCCACCGAAGAGGTATAATTTTATTATCATCTGTTTCAATATAATCCGCCTATGGTGTTAAGTAACACAAAGAGTGTGGGAAAACAATTAGATTTTTTAATATTCATAACTTATTTCTAGAGATGTTTAATATGAACTAAAAATGCTTGTATAAAAAAAGGGGTGGAGTGGGGTAAAGGGATATATTTTTCTGCCTTTGCTGTCACAAAAGAATTGTTCTAGGATGAAGGGTAAGTAACAAGCTTCTATGAAATTCTCTACAATGTTCTATCAGTTGAATAAGTGAACTACTGAATGGTCTTTAATTCCCGGAAAACAAAGGCACACGATATCTGGTCTATAATCACCCACAGTAACAGAACAAAAGAATATTTGGATATAAATACCGGAACTTATGGGTATTTTATAGTGTTATAAATACATTATTTCATATAGGTGATCTGTATGTAAATAAACAAACAAAATAAAAAACTATCTTCAGGGTTATGTTCTGATAGTTAAATCTAAACCGATGATTACATCCAGAAGGGACCAGAATTTAAATTGTAATTTTACTGGCTACATGAAGAAGTTCATATGTACACTATTACATAACAGATGCAACTAACATCACAGTTTCATAGATTTACAATCGGAAGGGATCTTAGAAATCATCTAGCCCTCCCATTTTACATACAAGGAAACTGAGGTTCATAAAGTTAAGTCACTTGCCCAAAGTCACACAGGGAATTAAGTAGCAGGACCAGGATTCAAACCCAGATCCTCGGACTGTAAAGCCAAGGTTCTTTCCAGTAGGCCGTCTTTCTTGTACATATAAAATAACTTCAGTAAATTGTTGTTGATATTTTAAAATGAATTTTTCTATTAAAAAGAAGCTATAGATTTGCAAAAACTATTTCTCCAGAATTTATTCTTTGGTAATTAATCAATATAAATTGTTACACAGAAGTCTATATTTCTTCCAGTTTATTTTTTAACTTCTGTGATCTTCAACTTTAAAAATCCCTTGTGTAAACCAAAAATAGCATAATAGTAATAAGGTTTTTTTTATCCACTCACTCATTTAAAATTTCCTATTCACCAGAAGGAAATATTAAATTTCCTATGTAGAAGTACATCATATTCTGAAAGAAACACCAGATGTAGACTTTGACTTTTTCCTGTTTTTTCCCCCACCCCATTCAGAAGCCAAAACTACCATTAAAATAATTAGAACAGTAATTCCCTCTTCTAAAAAATTATATCAAGACCAAAGATGCATTGAACAAAGAATGATACTTTGCGAACATAAAGGTTATTATTCTTTGAAATTGAATTAGGAGGAAAAATCAGCATTAAAACCTCTAACTTACCTTGTATTTGCCAAGTCCTATTTCATAGTCTCCTATTTTTACATTTAAATCAGATGTGAGAAAACAATTCCGCAGGGCTAAGTCACTAGAAAACAAAAAAAGAATGAAACAAAAATAAGAAAAGGCAAAGCAAATTCTGTAACAAAAACCAATCACCTGTCTAATGTAGGTTTGGACTGTGGCTGAATTCATTATTAGGCATTAGAGTAAACTGATTTGTAAAAATTAATCTTGGTACAAAACCCCCCCATAATGTTGTTATCTATACTGTTATTTATATTTAAAGCCTTCTGTTTATTATTTCCATTTTATCTTGCATGTATATCCTGCTTGTATACAGTTATTTACATGTTGTCTCCCTCATTAGACCGCGAGCTCCTTGAGAACAGTCTGGTTTTTGCTTTTCTTTGTATCCCTTGGTAAAGTTTTAGCACAATGCCTGGCACATAGAGGTGGTTAATAATAATTTACTAACTGAGAAATAAAGCCTTGATCAAACATCAGAGTGAATGTAATGATAAACCCTATGCTATGTTCTAATACTGATTTTCCAAGCATTCCATGAATTTACTCTAAGAAGTGTTAATACATGTGTTTAATTTGGAAGTAAACTAGTTCTCTTGTAAATCAGTACAGCTGAGTCAGTGCTATACCATGTTAGTCTGTCAGCAAGAATTTTTATCAAGAGTCTCCTCCTATTTGCCATGGATACAAAGAATGGCAAAAGTCAGCCTAGTTCCTCTCCTCAAGGATCTCCCAATCTAATGGGGGAGATAATATGCAAACAACTATGTACAAATAAGAAATGTACAGGATAACTTGGAGATAATCAATACAGGGAAGGCACTAGTAATAAGGCACATCAGAAAAGGCTTCTTGTAGAAGGTAAGATTTTTGCTGGGGCTTGAATAGTCAGAAAAGCCTGGAAGCAGAGAACTGAAACTAGATTTAGGGGCTTATCTCCTTGATTTTTAATAGTAGAAAAAAAATGTTCAAAGTAAGAGGTCTGTTTTCCTTAATTAAAGAGAAACCTTTTCAGTTCATCTTTGTTCTTCCGAATCTCTATATTTTATGGTATGGAAAAATCAAGTAGATTATTACTTCATTAGGAAAAAAAAAAGAAAAGCTTATTTGAGTCTCGTTGTTATATAAACTAACTGCTAGATAGAGATACACCTTGTTTTAGGGCTAAATGAATATTAAGAGGGATAAAATGTGACCTGCAAGAAATTTTTATCACTATTTAGTTTTTGTGTGTTGTCTGGACTTGTGATTTCATTAGTAAAATAGTAAAATTCTCTCTACCAATGCACATTAGCAGCTCATCTGCACTTCAGCCTTAGAGAGTTGCCTAGGATACCAACTGAGAGGTTAAACGACTTGTTCACAGTCAGACAAAGCCCTGTCTGAGGACGATATGCTATTGATTTTGCTGTAATTCTTCTACTTAGAATGTTTAGTTCAGAAAAAAAATCTAACTTGCCGGTTTCTTGGTGCTATAGCTCTTAACTGGCATACAGTTTAAGAAACTACAGAACCTAAGAGAGAACAGTGGCAGTCATTTCTACATGTTAAAGTCTTCAAAAATGAGAAAAACCATCACAACCCAACAATGAAAGATACAGTCATCATTTCAGATCAGTTCACAGAAGTCCAGAAAATGAGTACCGTGAGGTAGTACCATTTCTATTATTTGAATCTACCACCTCTAACAAAATGAGGGATGCTGAAGCTTTACCACATACTGACATCAAGGGAGTGTTGTTAGAAATAAACAGCTACATACACACACATATACAGTATTGTAAAACTACATCCCATGAATGTGGAAGATATGTTAAATAAAAAAAAAGGTTGGATTAATTCTTTGCCTTCATGATATTTTTGTCCTAAAACCCAAGAAACAAAGGATATTGGTGGGTGACCCAATGAGACCTAGGAGGTACTGTTCTTCCTCGAACCAAGAGAAAACGCTAACCCTAGCAGGATGAGCTTGTTTTTCCATTTTACTTTGTCTTTTCTTATATTAAAAATCACAATGAGCATGTTACAAACAATATGTGAGCCTTTAAACCAAACATTCTTTTACCTTTCTAGCCCGATTAGAATTATATGCCATCTGAAGCAAACAAATACCAAAATTCAGGCAATGAAGTTCTACTGGGTATTTCAAGTTTTACTCCATTATTCTTCCCTCCCTCACTCCAAAAAATGCTTAGTAAGTGCCTATTCTAGGTGCTACTAGAGACATAAATATACATAAAATACTATTCAGACCTCAAGGAGCTAAGAATCTAGTACAGTATAAGAATCTAGTATCAATGATGCTCAATCAACCAACAAGCACTTATTAAATGCCTACTACATCCTAGGGACTGGAGTTAGGGATACAAATGCAAGGAATGAAATACTACATTTTCAAGATGTAGACACAGATAAATGTTAATATAAATTTGAAGAGGATATGAGGGAGGAAGAATTAAGCTGGGAGATTAGGGGAAGCTACAGAAGCAGAGCACAGAGGAGGTTATCCCCAGGCATATCGAATGATAATAACAGCTTGCATTTATAAAGCACTTTAAGGTTTACAATGAATTTATAACTATCATCTGATCTGCACAGTAACAGCAGTAGGTAGGGGCTATGATGATTCCAATTTTACAAGGAAGAAATAAGACTAACAGAAGTTAAATGAGCTGCCCAGGGCCACATAGGAAGTAAATTGTGGGGCTGGATTTGATTCAGGTCTTCCTGACTCCAGGCCCAGTGCTCTATCCTCCATACCACCAGATTTCCGAGAACAAAAGGGTGGCAGTACAACACTCTAAGCAGTGTTTGGGAGACAGACAAATGGTCAACTTTGGCTGTAAAATAAGAGTATGTGAGGGGGGATAGTATGGGATGGAAACTGACAAGTATTTAGTTAATAAGATTATGGAAGACTTTATATGGGAGACTAGAGAGAAAGGATGGGAGTTTATTATTCAATGGAGAGCTAACTTAAGTTTTTGAGCAGTGTAGTTATGGGATCAGCTTTGTACATTATGGAGCAATTTGTGAGCAGCACATAAGACGGATTTCCATTTGCCTGACCCATTTTAATAGCCTCCTACCTAGTCTTCCAAACTCCAATCCTTCCTCCATTGTATTCTCCATACCAGTGCCAGAACGATCATCCTTACTCAGAGATCTGGTTGTGTCGTTTCCCTATTAAAAACCTTCAGAGGCTCCCTTGTTGCCTTGCAGGTGAAGTTCAAACTCTTTTGTGTGGTGTTCAAGACTGTCTCTAATTTGGCACCATGCTACCTTTCTAGCCATTTCTCATTATTAACTTCACACTTACCACAAAAACAACCAAAATAGTTTATTTTGTGTGAATAAAATTAAAATCAACAAACATTTATTCAGTTCCTACTATGTATAAGATATGTGCTAGGGATACAAAAACAAAACAATCTCTTCTAGCAGGACATAATACATATAGGTAAATATAAATTAACCTGAAAAGGAAGACTCAGAGGAGTCTACATTTGAGGTGAACCTTGAAGAAAAAATTATTCTGACAAACAGAGGTGAGGAGGGATAACATTCCAGTATAGGGTGTGTGTGTTTACTTGTACAAATGCACACAGGTGGGAAATGGAGTGCAGAGTATCTGGAAGAGCCAATAGGCAAAAAAACTAAAAAAAAACTAAAAAAAAAAAAAAAAAACCCAAAACCCAAAACCAACAAACCTCCCCCAAAACTACATCAAAGAGAGAATTGTGAAATAAGGCTAGAGATTTCAGATGGAGTCAGATGGCAGAGGGTCTTAAATACCGGGTAGAGAAATCTGTATTTAATCCTAGAGATAATAGGGAACAAATGAAACTAAAACTGAGCTGTAGAGTTCTACGGTTAGATTTCTGCCTATGATTATTTTGACAACTATGTCGAAGATGGAGAAATATAGGGAAATGAGTTAAGTTATTACAATAGAACAAGTGAAAAGTGATGAGAACCTGAAGTAGGTATGAAAGAAGTAAGACGGGAGAAAGGAAAAAGACTCAACAAGTCCACTATTCTATTTCCATGTATTTATTGGTATGGTTTCCTTCTATTTCCTCCTTTTCATCAGCTGGATTCTTCACATCCTATAAATTTTCCTTGGTCAATAACGACTCTCCTCATAGAACTCTGCTTTGCACCTCTAATGCACTTAAAAGGAATATTATGGAATAATGGAAAAGAGCCCTGGCAGTCAGAGGAACTGAGAGCTAATCCAACATCCTTATGACTTTGAAATCACCTGACTTCTCTAGGCTTCAATTTCCTCATCTGTAAAACAAAAGTGGTTGGATTAAATGATACCTAAGGCCCCTTCAAGCTTTGAATCCCACCACCTAGGAATTCTGGAAGGGTTAGTTAATAACACTAGGCTCAAGAAACAAAAGAATGATTTATACTGTAACAATATTGTAAAGATAATCAACTATGAAAAACATAGTAACATTGATCAAAACAATTACCAATTACAATTCCAAAGGACTCAAGATGAAACATGCCATCCACCTCCTGACAGAGCTGATGGACTCAGTGCAGAGAGAAAAATATTTCCTCTCTCTCTTACCCTTACTGAAAGTAGACATTTGTTGGCAAAATTATTCATACTGGGGGCAGTTAGTGGTGCAGTGAATAGAGCACTGGCCCTGGAGTCAGGAGGACCCAAGTTCAAATAAAGCCTCAGACACTTGATACACTTACTAGCTTTGTGACCTTGGGCAAGTCACTTAACCTGAATTGCCCTGCCTTCCTCCCTGCAAAACCAAAAAAAAAAAAAAAAGATTGTACACACAGATAATAGGTTTTGTTTTTCTTACCTCCTAAATAAGATTTAATTAAAAAATAAAATAATGTTTAATAAAAAAATTTTTAATAAAACAAAGTTAGAGATTTCCATTGCCTGACCTATTTTAATAGCCTCCTACCAAGTCTTCCAAACTCCAATCCTTCCTCCATTGTATTCTCCATACCAGTGCCAGAACGATCATTCTTACTCAGAGATCTGGTCATGTCGCTTCTCTTTTCATTATGATATACCTTAATATATCACAATGATTTGTATTACTAACTAATCTTCCTATTAAACTGTAAACTTCAGGAGGGCAGGGATCCTGTCTTAACTCTATCTCATCCTCACAGCAAATCCTTTTGACACAACAGATACTTATAAAATATTTGCTGAAACAAAGAATAATGGAGGGAACAGGGAGAGAAAACAAAAGGCCTAGAAACCAACTGTAATAATACAGTTAGGAGAACAAAGGACAAAAGCTGCTATGGAAACAAACAGCCAAGAGAGGGAAGATTTAACACCGAAGGTGTAGAATACTAAGGAGAAAAAGGAGGGGACAGATGACTAAAGTTTTGTACCTGTGCAAATGAGAGAACCATGATGCCATTGGTAAATATAGAGAAGACAGGGAAAAGAGCAGGTTTCAGGGGAAAAGGTGATGAATTTAGTTTTAGGGACAACTTTGAGGTACAAGCAAAATATCAAAATGGAGATGATCAGCAGACAGCTGAAAATGGGATCTGACATTTGGAGGAAAAAGTCAGAGCTAAAAAGGTACACATCATGTGCATAGAGGTGATAACTGAAGCCAAGGAGGAATTAAATGACCAAGTGAAGAGAGTGTAAAGAGAAAAGAAGACTGAAGAAAGTTTCAGGAGAGATCCACATTTTGTTGTTGAGAGATTCAAGAGAAATCATCAAGGAAAGATAAGTAAGGAAGGAGGAGAACCAGGAGGCTACAGTGTGATGGAAGCAAAACAGAGAGATCAATAGTACCACATGACGCAGAAACATGAGGGAGGATAAAGACTGAGAAAAAGACCACTGAATTTGGCCATTAGGAGGTTATTGGTGATCCTGGGGGGGGGGGATGTAAACCCAATTGCAAGTGTTTAGGAATGAGTGAGTAGTGTGAGAGTGTAGGTAGTGAGTATGGACTAAGAATTCAAGAGAAGGGAGAAAGGGCAGAGGTTTTGATGGGAAGAGAACTAATGGCTTCAACATTCTCAGTAAAGCAGGAAGTGAATGAGGTCATCTGCTATGTGTTTGAGGATGAGACTGGGCATTGAATTGATACAAAAGGCCTTTCATTTTCCGAGAAATTTCTTTGAATCTTAAATCTGAGAGCTAGCATAGACCACCAATTCTAAGTGTCTTAGCAGACAAGTATACACATATATTTTACTGTCTCAAAATGTGACACAATCTATTATGCCCAGAGAGAACACAGAGATGTGGAAGGAAATGTATTTAGCCAAGAGAATTGCCAAAGTGCTTCACCTGCCTGGGGCAAATTCAGAGAATCTGTCAGGTCATTAAGAAATACTTTCAGTTAACTAACCCAAGGCTTGGGTGTTAACTTAGAGAGGAATTTTGAACAAAATGAAATTTCTAGACTTAACCTTGACTAAGGCATCTTGGGTCATAGTAGATTTGTTGGATTTATCTTACATTAGGCTATTACTCTTGGAAGCTAGAACTTACCTAGCTTATAATAATAGAAGTGGCAGGAAAACAGCCTTATTTCTCACTACATTCTATTTAGGTCAGGCTGAGGCAGTGTGGTATAGTGTTAAGAGAGCAAGACTTGAAGTCAGAAGTGACCTTGGTTTGAATTCCTGGGTCACTAAGTCATTTAACCTCTTTGAGGATCAGTTTCCTCATCTGTATAATGGGGAGAATAACAGAGTGTGCCTTTGTCACACGAATGTTATGAGGATCAAATGAAATCATATATGCAAAGCACTTTGTCAATCTTTTAAGGGCTGTGTAAATGCTAGTTGCTCTTACCATTATTTTGAAAACTCAAAGCTATCTACCTATCTAAGGTTAGGACCAAAATGTATTAAGCAATATGATAACACTGTATACACATGTTCTAATTCATGTACAATTTTCAAATTATCAAGTATGCTTAAGTTTAAAAAACTAGCTAAAGGGGCAGCTAGGTGGCGCAGTGAATAGAGCATTGGCCCTGGAATTAGGAGAACCTGAGTTCAAATCCGACCTCAGACACTTAACACTTACTAGCCATGTGACCTTAGGCAAGTCACTTAACCCCAACTGCCCTGCCTTCTCCCATCCAAGAAGCAAAAAAACCCCAACCAAACCCCAAAAAACTGGTTAAAGGCATAAACTGTCTATCTGTAGTACTGATCCCTCAAAAATCAGTTTTTCCTTAGCATCTATGCTCAATCTAAGAAAATGAAGTATTTATATATTTTTGTACATTTGATGTGATTGTGCTGTCACATGTTCCTAAAGCAAGGTGGCCCCCAACTTCATTTATAAACTGCCTTTCCCTAACATCTTTCATTTTACATTTAGACTCATCCAAGAGTCTTTAAAAAGCAAGTAGGTTAAAAAGGTCTTATGAAGAAGATACTTCTACACTCAATGGGCAGCAACTAAGATATTAGATTTCAATCCAGAAAGTAAAACCATATAAAATCAAATTATTATTGGCTTTTATTTAAAATTAATAACTACACAAATTATTTACACCAAAGCATTGTGTATTATACATGAATCCTTAGAGAATTCTTAAACTAGGAAAAACAAAAGAGAACAAGAAAAGAGGTAGAAAGTCAAAATGAATGCCAAATTATCTATGTAATAATGAAAACTTCTAAAATCCCCTGGCTAAAAGACAGATGCACTAGTAATATAAATGAACTAACTCCTATGTTTTTCTGGTTAAGATACCTCTAGTTACACGCCAGGAAAAACTTTTAAGGAAAATGATCCTTAATATTAAGTGTACAATTATATACTTAGATAACACTTGACACTAACCATTTACGACAGCTTAATAACTTAGTTACCTCAATACTCTCAGTTGAAACAATTCTGGTAATATACAATTAACAGGACTGAACACAACTCTAAGAGCTTCGTTCTTTTAGGTAAAACAATCTGGATATTTAATAGACTGCTACAGAACACATATAAGTGGCTAATGTACAAATAATAATATAGTGTATTTACTACAGTATAATCTTCTTAAAATGACCTGATGGCATTTTAATAATACACTGTTTAACAAGACTCAAATTCAGGGAATGTTAAGTCCAGACTCTTGGTCAGTGAAGGCTAGGAATGGAATATAAGATGTAGCAGCTCTGGGAGTTTACAGGTGATTGTCCTTTGTATTTGAAGATGACAACACTATTTTGGGGTCAATGCATAGTGTCTCCAACTGTGATTGATTTAATAGTAATGAAATCTTTTTTTTTTTAATTTTATTATAGTTTGCATCATTCATTTCCACAAGATTTTGAGTTACATATTTTCTCCCCCTCTTTCCGCCC
>JAQQSV010012711.1:0-12696 GCA_028646515.1 Pseudochirops corinnae | reverse complement strand
TGCTTATGTATGTATATGTTTATGTGTATGCATATGTATGTTTATGCACACATATATAAATATGTATGAAATCTTAGCAGGATACAGATAAATTCCTGGAATCTTAGAATTTAGGATTTTAGAGGTAATCTAATCCAAGAGATGAAAAAACAGAGTACCAGAAAATTAAATGAGTTCAGTTCACAGTAGGAAACAAATAGATGCCATAAGCACAAAAAAAAACATTTTGAAGATCAAGAAGAATAGAGGACTGTGAAACATTAGTATAGCAACTTAATAATGGTTTGAAAAAACTTCATAATTAAATACACATAATTTTAAAATATTTCCTCAAACTCATCTTCAAAGACTTTAAGAAATGAATATGAAAACCATTCCTAATAACTCTCTTTCTAACCAGTACATAGGAGACAGGAAAGAAAAGTGGAAAAGTAATTTATGTGTGACACTAAGTTAACAGATGGTGAACTATCATACTGCAAGAAAATTCATGCTGAGTTTGCAAATTTTCAATAGACACTCTTGAATACAGAAAATGGCTAGCATTAAGTTATACTGAGTAGATGAAGGACATTTAGTATATAACAACAACAATAATGGTGAGAGCTCTAAGTTTAATACCTATATGTATAAACTAGATTTTTTTTTCCAAATATGCAAACCTATCTGCAAAATCACCCTTTCCTGAAGGGAAAAAAATTAAAAAAAAAAAAAAACATTCAAAGCCAGTACTTTGAAGGGAGGTTATTAACATGGTGAATATGGCAGTTAAATGAACTTAGTTGCATTTGTGATAAACATAATGAACAACACAATGAAATATACTGAAAGATAGTCATGAGGCATTTAGGCTTTAGGAACTCTGGAATGTAAAGAAAGACGATAGTCCTGGGTTCTGCTCAAATAAAGGCTTGTGTACCTTGCTTTTATTGAGAGCTAGATGCATATTTCTGCATTTGGGTGGAATAGAATGTCCCCTTTACCTCCATAGTAGGGACTCTTAAACTGGCATCTGTGAATTTGGTTTATTTTCAATATTTTGATAGCTCTATTTCCATATAACTGATTTTATTTTATGCACTTAAAAACAATATTTTGAAAAGGGATCCGTAAGTTTAACAATACTGCCAAAAGAGTCCATGTTAAAAAATAAAAGGCTGACAATCCCTAACCAATGGAAGGGCTAACACTGCTCGTGTGAAAAATACTTAGTAAGACTCAGTACTTGATAGGAATGCAAGAGGTCTTCAATTAATATCAAGATGAGCAATTCAAACACATGCTCTCTCACTGACAAGTAATCATTAATTTATTTGCTAAATATGTGCTGACTGTCTAAAACAAGGCAAAGGTCCCAAACTTTGGGACCTTCCAGCAAGGAATTTACAATGTTTGGTGAGATGAGAAGCTTGAAGCATAGTTAATAATCCAAGACATTGACTGGTAACTGCCCAATAAGTGGAACAGATGATAAGTGCTTTATAAGTTTGATGGGAATAGGGGTCACTGTGGTTTGGAGTGTTTAAGGAAAACTTCAAAGAATTGGTGAGACTTGACAAATAGACAAAATGGAGGTGAAGAATGATGGGGATGACATTATAAGTAAAGGTGTTATGATCTACAAACATTTAGAGGATATGTTAGTAGACTAATCTAGCTAATACAGAGGGCTCAGATGGATTGTCTATGGCAACTCACTAGTGCATGGGGCTAATAATGTTAGCACTATTTAGTAGCTATAAGTAATGTAATATCAACTTGGAAAAGTAGATTTGGGCCAGTGAGATTATGGAAGATCTTGAATGCCTTGATTTGGGAATTTATTTTATAGGGAATGGCAAGTTACTTTTTGTCAAGAGACTAACACAATAAAAGTAACATTTTAGAAATATTAATTTCAAAACAACGTCCCATGTATGTAATAGAGGTAAGCATGTGTATGGACATGGGAACTAAGCTATTACAACTATAGGTTCCTTATGGTTCCGTATAGGACATGTGTCATATCTTTATGACCTCAGCACATCACACAATACATAGGTGATTCTTAGTAAATGTTTATTGATTTCAACTAAATGGTAGACACATGAGGTTTTGGAAACCTGAACTAGGGCAGTAGCATAGGGAATAGAAAGGAGAGATATTATGACAACTGAGAACACTCACTGTGAAAAAAAATGATTATAATTGCCAATAGAAATGATTTAATGAATTTGTTAATAGATATTACTCATAAACATGTCCTCAAGCTCATTCTTTTAGCATTAATATGTTCCTGTTTCTTAAGTGTACAAACTGTTTAAAAATGTGTTTGTGTCTGAGGTTCTTCCTCAGATTAGCAAAGTTTACAAAAAACTAAAAACACAGATGTTGGAGGGGCTGTGGGAAACAGGCATATTAATAATGCACCATTGCTGAAGTTGCGGATGGACACAGCCATTCTGGAAAGCAATTTGGAACAATATCCAAAAAGTTACGGAATTGTGCATACCGTTTGGCTCAGTAATACCAACACTAGAGAGCAAAGAGGAGAAAAACAACAAAAAACAAAAAACCCCAGCAGTTCTTTTTGTAATCACAAAGGGAGTACCAATCAGTTGGGGAATGGCTGAATAAATCATGGCATATGAATTTAATGTAATACGACTGTGTCATAAGAAATTATGAAGGACATGGTTTTGCTGAAGCTGGAAAGATTTGTATTAAATGAAACAAAATAAAATGGCAACAAGAAATTTCTACAATGACAACATTGCAAAGATAAATAACTTTGAAAGGCTTGAAAACAAATCAATACAACTATGAACCACAATTCCAGAGAACTTTTGCTGAAGCATTCCTGGTGAACCCAGGATATTTTATTTACATATATATATATATATATATATATATATATATATATATATACACACACACACACACACACACAAACATATATACATATATGCATGTCTATATGTGTGTATACATATATATCATATATATATATATATATATATATATATATATATACACATATACACACATACATAAAAATGTTTGTTGGCAATGATCTATTCTAAATTGACATCATAAACCCTATCCCTTTCCACCAACATGTATGCATGGCTTAATCATTTGCTTGAAATTTCTCTTTATTGACATATACACTGTTGGTTGAGCTCCTGTATTAGTCATCCATAGAGGGGTCTCTTCATTCCAATCTCAGATCTTAAATTTTAATAGGTTCCATCTAGAGGTATGCCGGTTTCATATATATTCAATTAATCTGATGCCATGTACATGTTATAAGACTTTATTATTGTTTGATGAAGTGATGTATACTTGCTCCAGATTATTTCTGAAGGTATTTTTAAAAATTTGCTTATCCTGTCTTGAAGAATGGTTTTCTCCCTTTTTAGGTAGGAAATGTTAATAAGGACAATGGGCACTGTTCCATTGATTCTGGAGGGGTTCTTGTTAGGATAATTTCCAAATCTGTTATAGTGCATTTTAAATCATGAATATATATATATATATATATATATGTATATGTATGTATGTGTGTGTATATATATATACATATATATATATATATATATATATATATATAAAATGAGATAGGTATAGTATCAATATTAATTACTTTAAATGTATCCTTCCTATTCAGCTTTGCTTTCAGGATACTATTCTCTTAATGTATTGAGTCAGACCTTTTTCCTTGTTATCAGTATACTCAATGGCTCTTGCCTGTAGAAGAACAAGATATTTTTAGGAATCTCCTTAGTCTACTGATGAAATATTACTTCTGGATTCAAGCTTGAAGCTTCCACTCTCTACCTTTGAATGTATGTTAATAAGGTTATATTTATCAACTCTCAGTGACATTTGAATATCACTGGAGATTGCTGTTGTTCAACCTTTCTTCTAGAATAGGACCAGTGACATCAGGAGGGTAATGTCTTGACTTGCAAGGGAAATACATTTAAATGAGCCAGGGCTGTGCAAAGTCATCAGCCTCACTCTCTCCTCCACAGCTGTCAGAGTCTAGTGGCAAGTCAAGATGACTGGCAATGGATCTGGATGCAGCAGGAGATCCTTGCCTTTTTTTCATTGGAGAAAGATTCTATAAGTCAGGAATTATTAAGCGTGTTTTTTTTTTCATTTGAACCAAGCAGCTCGATGTAATCCCTGAACAACTGGTAATTAGTGAAATGTTTTGGGTTGATTCCCTCTTTAATTTAGAAGCCACACCATATTCTATTTATAAGAGAATTTAATTATTAATTATTATTTTACTTGGTTTCCTTATTATTTGATTGCTTTCTCAAAGACAAAATCATTATGTATTTCTCTTCCCCCCCCAAAAAAAGTCTTTTTTCTGTTACAAAAGACAACTACTAAAGAATTAATATTATTAGAAAGTGATGCATTTAAATGGAGTATTTTGAAGGAATTTTTATTACATTGTATACTGTTGTCTTAAAGCCTCAAGAACAAAATAATTATATGCTTTTGAGTTCAGTATTTCTTTTTCAAAATGTAGCATTTTTTTCATGTGTGCAGTCTCCAAGCTGACAAAAAATTTAAAATTTGAAAATGTAGTCTTGCTTTTTTTTTTCTTTGCAGCAAAATGGAAAAATACTAGATAAAATAAGTCATTAAAATATCCTCCACCTGGTAGTGATAACAGCTGTAGTTGGGATGCTTGGGCAGTAGATAATCTGATATCAAGCATTCAAGCTAACAGTGAGCATTTGCCAAGTGCCTACCGTGTGGTAGCTCTATACTAGAAGCTGGAAATAGAAAACCAAAAATGAAACAGTCTCTACCTGCCAGGAGCTCAAGCATGAAGATGTACTGGGTTTTATCAGGGAAAAGAAGACAATAGCCCTTATGTTAAAACTCTTGCTGGGAAAAATTCAATGCTCTTCAGCCTGGAAGTAAAGAGAAGTATTTCAGGCCACTAAGGCCCTTTCCAGTCTTGTGATTCTATTAATTTAACAATTTCTTGGAGGTCATTGCCTTCTATAGCCACCTATGGAGTTTACATTTTTATTATTTATTTTCACATTCTTTTCTTTTTAAATTTTGAGCTCCAAATCCTCTCCCTCTCCCCTACCTCAGAGAAAGCAAGTTAAATTATATCAATTAATATATATGAAATTATGCAAAACATTTCCATATTAGTCATTTTTTAAAAAAAGCAAACAAATAAAAGACAATGAGGAAATTATAGTGCAACATGTACTCAGAGTTCATCAGTTCTCTCTATGGATGTGTATAACATTTTTTAAAATCATGATTCCTTAAGAATTTTCTCAGATAATTGTATTGATCAAAGTTGCCAAGTTTTTCATAGTTGATCATCGTTACAACATTGTTGGTATTGTGCACGGTGATCTCCCTGTTCTTCCTACTTCACTTTGCATCAGCTCATATAGGTCTTCCTATGGTTTTCTGAAAGCAGCCCTCTTGTCATTTCTTATAGAATAATAGTACTCCATTACAATCATATGCCACAACTTGTTCAACTTTTCCCCAATTGATGGGCATTCCCTCGATTTCCAGTTCTTTGTCACCACAAAAAGAGCTACAATAAATAATTTGGTACATATAAGTCCTTTTTCTTTGATCTCTTTAGGATACAGGGTTAGTAGCCTACCTAAGCATTTTGCACAGAGAAAGTGATGGCTCAGTTCCTCTGAATTGTCTGAGTGATTTGCTAAATTGACATTAGATTTACATGAGTTTCCCCTTATATTCCTAGATCTAGTCTAGCCAGATTTGGTAATATTAATCAGCATCTTCCTGACTGTTATTTCAGTTGGGCAAGACCAGGTTCATAAAACTGAAAATTCAAGCCAAGATAAAAACATGATTGGTTGTAGTCTTCTATGAGGAAGCTAGGATCTATCTCCATTACCCAATTCCACTTTCCTGTAAGTGTCCCAACCTACAGCTCATACTTTCTTTGAAACCACATCTTTCAAAAACTGACTTCCCTCCTGACTAAAGAGATATCGACCAGGCACTTTAGACTCTCTGGCCCTTTTTTATCCTGTGGCCTTCATTGAAATTATTCTCCCTTTAAAAGATTGCTCCTAAAGACCCCAGGACCAAAATATTTTCACTATCTTAATCCCTCTTCTCCACTTACATTTCAAGAGAACCCTTATGTTCCTTTCCTAGCCCACACACTGACACAGAAACAACACTCTATTTTTTCCTGCTCCCCAAAGTTTACATAACTGTGTGAGCTGTGTGTGGGAAGATGTCCTTGTAACAGAGCTGCTGTAGAGAAAAGGCTGAGGCCCTAGTGAGAGTGCTGGGGCCCTTTGTTCCTCTGGCATGCAATCAGTGCTCAGAAAAGCCTTCCCTTGACTGACATGGGTCAGGTCCCATCATAAAATGCCTTGATGATATTGCTGTGATTTGGAACTAATATGAAGACTCATTTCTCTCCTACCACCTGGTCTGTCCATAAGAATTGTCAGTCTCTTTGAGATCCTCTACATTCTGCTGACCCACGTCTAGTCTAGACCTTAACAGCAGGCCAGCAATAACTGACCCTGGTCCACCTCTGCCTCATCTGTCTCTAATCCACCCTACATGCAGTAGCAAAAAATCATCTTCCTATAATATCATTGTGATCATAGCACTGCCCTGCTTAAGAGACTGCCATGAATCTCTTTTTCCCCCTGTATCTGGCATTTCATCAGTATAGAAAACTCTCCAGTGTCTAAACTCCCTCCATTAATTCAGATTGCCATCATTTAAAGATATAGAGAGTTGCCTGGGTCATCTAGCTTGCCCATAGACACTCAGTTAATATTTGTAAGAGACAAGATTCGAATCCAGGTTGACCTGATTCTGAAGCCAGCCCTCTATCTGCTGCACCACTCTGTCTGTAAGATTCTAAATTTAGATCAATTCTACTTAAAACAATTTGAATTTTTTAGTCATTTAAGTCAGGCCCCACATGAACTACTCTAGTCTCTGTTTAAAGTTTCTCACCTTCTGTTAGACTTCTCTCTGTCCTTGTCATTCTCGTAAGCTAACCTACTGATCATTCTCCATATGTAAATTAATTACTCTAGCCTTTAAACCTTAGCAACCTAACTCCTCCCAATACAATAACTCATTTCTTTTCACCAAATTATGATCTTTCCTTCCATTCCCTTCCTGGCTATGCCTGAAAGTCCAAGGAATTTCTTGCAGGGAATCAGCTGAATTTGCATCCTGGAATTTTCCTCAGCACCTAGATTCTACTTACTTTTCAATATTTTTCCACCATGGTAGTCTCCTTGTATCATTGATGACTTTCTTTCAGGGCCTCCCTTTTGGGGATGTATCTAGGACGCTGATGCTTCATTCCCCTTCAAGCTTTGCTTCTGATTCTATGGACTTGGGACCCATGGTCCCACGGAGGTGCATACTCTTTCCTCTCTACTTCCCTTGTCCCCTTAAAAGGGGCAGGTTTCCCTCTTAAATTTTTTGTGAGGTTGGATATGAAAAAGTACATCTTTATTTCAATATAATGGGTTTCCCCTTTTAATTCTATGAATTTTACTTCATGCATTTAAAAACATCATTCTGAGAATGGGTCTGTATGCTTTACCATACTGCCAAAGGGATCCATGATGAAAAAAATAAGAACCCCTGCTATGGAGGAACACTGGACCTGGGATATACAGGACAGGAGGTACTCTTGGCATTCCTCTGATTGCTGGTGAGGCCCTCTGATTTCATCTGCCTTCATCCCTTCACAGAGCAGGTGGGGAAGATTCATTCACTGGCCCCAGGAAGCAGAAGCCTGCTGCTGGTTCTGGCATCCCTTTCAAACATGAACTCTAAGCACCACACTCCTCTGCTCCAGCCACATCTTGCCTCTTCCTGTGGCTGCTTCCCACCTAGTCTCATTGCAATGGAAAACAGACTTGGAATGGGACAGATAGAAGGATAGAATCACTTCAGTTCCTCAAAACAATGGGGTAAATGCCAAAAAGAGTGCAGAGAAAAAAAAAGTCAGTACAAACCTAGGTCCGGGGGTTAGAGGTAGAAGAATTTCACATAGAGAAGATTGGAAATTAAGTTAGTCATTCATTATTAAGCACCTAATATGTGCCAGACACTATGATAATGCTGAGAGGGAAAGAGAGAGAGAGAGAGAGAGAGAGAGAGAGAGACAGAGACAGAGACAGAGACAGAGACAGAGACAGAGAGACAGAGAGAGACAGAGAGAGACAGAGAGAGAGAGGAGAAGGAGAGAGAGAGAGAGAGAGTCCCCAAAATGTGATTGTCATTCCATCTCTGGATTAGGATTTCAAATATAGGAATGACAGGCTCCAGGCCAGTTTAAAAAAAGTTAATTAAATGAAAGGAAGAATGCATTTGAAGAGAGATATATAGGTCTAATAAAGATAGCTTTAAGCTGAAAATGGAGAAGGAGTTCATAGAATGTCAGATCTGCAAGTCACCCAAGAGAGTGGCAAGTTTAACTTTCTTTGTTTTACAGATAAAGAAATTAAGGCATGGTGAAGCAAAGAGAATTATTTAACAACGTACTCAAATGGTAAAGCCAGGACCACACCGAGAACTCATGAATCCTAGGGCAGTCATTTTTTCCCTGTACAAAACATATCCTCCTTATGATAATCCAGTGCCAAAGATAAAAGCAAGTACATCACAGGAAGACAAACATCCATGGAAATGTCCAGTGGTTTACAGGGAATAACACTCAGGGTACAATATCATCACTCATGGACCCAGATGTCTACACACAAATGCTTAGAATGAGTCATCAAAGATTTTTAGAGATCTAAATGCAATAGGTAAAAATGATCTCATACTGTAACTGAATTCCATTCAATATCTATTTCCTGAATATATATTATGTGTACTATGCTAGGCCCTGGAGAAACATAGGATAGAAACTTGCTGTTACCTTATTGGCATAGTAAACTCCCAGATGAAGAGACTCCCTCTACAAGAGCAGGGCAATGACTTTTAGTCTTCAGGAATTAACCATGGCGGTGAGAGCTTAAGTGACTTGCCCAAGGTTACCCAATCAATATGTTTCAGAAGTAGGAATTGAAGTCAGGTCATCTTGGCCCCAAGAATAGGGGCCAATTCTTCACTGCATGAGAGAAAGGAGACAGAGAGAAAGAGAGACAGAGAGACAGAGAAACAGAGACAGACAGAGACAGACACAGAGAGAGAGAGAGAACAAGAAGGGAAGGAGAGAGAAGAGGGGAAAGTACATCCTGTTTTCAAGGAGTTTACTCCTGGTTGGGGGGAGGGGTAGCAGAGGTATTACAAAACATCCTTAGATAAATGTAAAACCTATACAAAGTTAACACTAGGAAAGGGTGTTAAAAACTGGGGGTGGGAAGGTTTATCTCACATAAAGGGTTGCAGCTGGACAGATTTAAAAGAAACTGGATTCTAAGAGGCAAAGGTGAGAAAGGAGCACATTCTAGGTACAAGGACAGGAGAGGGAATGTTGTGTACTGGGGGCCACAGAAGCAAGTTCAGCTGGAACCTAGAATTAGCTGAGAGATGTAATATTAAATATGACTGGAAAGGCATAATGGGACCAGGAGCAGTGGGGGAGGGGGTCAGATTTTTAGAGTTTTAAACAACAATCTGAGAATCATTTTTTTAAAATGTCCTAGAGGCAATAGGAAGGCACTGGAAATTTTTGAGCAAAAGAAGTGATATGTGGATCAGAAATATAAATTTGATAGTTATGTGAAAGATGAATTTAAGAAGAGAGAGACAAGAGGTAGGGAGACCTATTGGGCTAATACTATAGTAGCCTATGTGTGAAGTAGACAGGTAGGGACTACACGAGTGAAGAAAAGGAGGCACACGTATGAGTCTGTGAAAGTAGATTTAACAAAACTTGACAACTAATTGGGTGTGGTGGTGAGGGTGAGGTAAAGGGAAGAATAAAAGATGCCTGAGGTTATGCATCTCAGTGACTGGGAGAATAGTGATGCTGTCAACAGAAACTGGGAAGTTTGCAGGAGAAGAAGGTTTATGAGGAAGATAATGAGTTATATTTCAGACATGTTAAGTTTGGCATGAAAGTTATTCAGGAATATATCCATGGCTGGAGGATGACAATAGAATGCCAAAGCTCATTCAAATGGGAGACACTAGATAAGAAGGATGGCAGAGTAATACTGCATATTATTAATGTATACTCCGGTGTGGAAATCCATGACCTAGAACAGAGAAGCATAATAGGAAGCATCTGGGGATTGATGGAATAAAAACCAGAACAGATATTGTGGTGGGAGTACATTATTGCCTACCCAGCCAGAAAAAGGAAAACAGCATGATGAGTTCCAGAACCAAATCACAAAGCTGTATGAAAGGCAGAATTTGAGATGAGGGTTTAATTTATCTGGATATCTCCCTTTTCTAAAAACAGAGCAATTGAGCAACTCAAGACTTGCCTTTTCAGCCTTTAGAATACAGAAGAAATAACAAGATAAGCTAACTGCTCTTCTGAACATGACCTTGAACAATGAGGAAGCAACTAGTTGTCCAAGTAGAACTGAGTAGAACGAGGGAACAAAAATATTATCTTAGAATTTGTAATACATTAAGAAGAAAAATTTGGGAATAGTCTTACCATACCCTAGAATTGTGGAGAGAGTATCTCGAAGAGAGAGGCTTGAGCATAATTTCATAGGTCAGTAATTCTCAAAGTAGAGTTTTCTTATCCATGAAGGATCTCCACCCCCTAAACCCTCTCAAGGAACTAGCAAGGTCAAAATTGTTTTTATAAAAATACTGACAATGACTATTAAAATACTGCTTCCTTTTCCAAATACATGTCTATGTGAGACCAGATTTTCTTCATATGCTCCAACCAAAACCACATATCACAACAGATTGAATGCAGAAGCAGATATGGAAAACCAGCTGTCTTCTATTAAGTCAGATATTAAAGAAATCTGCAAAAAATATATAAAAAAATAAAACAATGCCACTCTTCTCACTTTTTTAGTTTTGGAAAATATAGCTTTTGTCATGAAATGTGTTATTTCTGTTAACATGTAATGGGTGGATTATTATAATGAATTGATTTTTAACTTATTAGTTTTGATATCTAATATGTTAATGATTAATTGCTCTAATCTACATAAACAAAAGCTCCTTGGGCTCCTCAATAATATTTAAGAATATATAGGAATCCCGAGACCAAAACTTTAAGAACCATTGTCATGGGTAAAGCCATTCTGGAAAGTGTTGGAGCTATGCTCAAAACTGTGCATGCTCTTTAACCCAGCAATATCACTAATAAACATATGATTCCAAAAGATCAAAGAAAGAAGAAAAAACCCATACGCACAACAAAATTGGTAATATCTTCTTATGGAAGTAAAGAAATGGAAACTGAGGAGGTGGCCATTCATGGAGTAATGACTGAACAAATGTAGGTATATGCATATGATAGAATATATTATGCTATAAAAAAATGATGAACAGGAAAATTGAAGAAAATCCTGGGAAGATGTGCATGAGCTGATGCAAAGTGAATTGAGCAGAACAAAAAAAAAAAACAATTTATATTATAACAAGATTATGAATATGAACAATGTTCAAAGGCAGAATTCTGAACAATGCAATAATTAACCATGACTCTAGAAAATCAATACTGTTAAATGTGCCCACTTCTTGACAGAGATCATGGCTAATATGTTAATTTGTTACAAGCCTTTTACTTTTTTTCTGGTGGGAAAAGGCAGGGTTGGAACGGAGAGAAAAATACTTGTTAAAAATTTTAAAACAATCTTATAGTTAGAGTTTGGGGGAAGTTTTTTCAAGACAGATGTGATGTGCTCAAGAACAAAATTTTGTCAATATAATGTCAAATTATGTTAATGCAAAAGAAAAGGGAAATTTTTAAACTTTAAATTTTAGCACAGTATTTCATTAGATTTCTCCTTCCAGCCCCATGGATAGATATATATTGTCTAGGCGAGACACTAAAGGAGACATTAATGGATGGAAGATGTCTAGTGGAGTGTCCCACAGATCTGTCCTTGTATTATGCTGTCAGCATTTTTAAACAATGACTTGAATTAAAGCACAGCTACTATATTTATTAAGTATTCAGAATGACACAAGGCTGAAGTGGGAAGTTAATATTTTCTATAATACAGATAGATTTGAAGAAAATGACATGCTATAAAAAATGGAACAAACTGAATGAGAAATTTTAATAAGAATAAACAATTATGTATTCAGATTCAAGAGATCACCTTCACAAGTACAAAATGGGATAAGGGTCATGGTTATGTAGTTTCTTAAGAAAGAGCTAAAGGTTTTGCAAGTTGAGTATCAGTCAATAATATAACATGGCAGCCCCAAAATGTGCCAAATTAATGATATTACTAGAGGCATCGTGTCAAGAATAATAGAATTTATGCACTTCATACTAGTCAGAACATATATGAAATATTGTGCTCAGTGCTAGGTGCCACATTTTAAAGATATCAACAAGCTGGACAGAGAAGGGCAACCATTATGGCAAATGATCTTGGGGTAAGATCATATGAAAATAAGTCAAACGTACATGAGGGCAAAATAGCTATATATATATATGTATATATGTATCTATATAATATGTGTATATATATATGTATGTGTATATATGTATCTATATAATATGTGTATATATATATGTATGTGTATATA
>JAQQSV010012710.1:0-12696 GCA_028646515.1 Pseudochirops corinnae | reverse complement strand
TGCTGTTCTTACTTTGCTTCTTATGCTTATTCTTACTCATGGTTGGTCAGTCTGTGATTTTTTTTTTTAATCTCTCTGGGGCTGTGCTTCCAGAAGGGAAAGCTCTGTCCCAAATAGCTGGGGTCCTCCCAGCTGCCGTAGCCCTCAGGAAGGTGCTGGTCCCTTTCCTACTTACTTCCGGCTCACTGGATAATGAAGACTCACAGGACCGAGGCCCAAGACCGCAATCTAGATCCAGGCCGCTCAATGCGAGAGCACTTGGCCTCTGAATGATTGCTTACTCCCCCTGCTGTCTGCAGGCCGAGGGCATGGAAGCTGAAATATGGAGGTGGGTGCAAATCCTCTGTCTTTCGCTTTCCAACCTTTAGGCCAGACTGCTTTTCTCCCCTGATTTCGCCAGTCCCACTGACCTAGTTCTGAATGCTGCTGCAGCTGCCGCTAATCCGCTCACCAGAGGCTCCTCAGCTCCTCCTGTCCAGCTGCCCCCAGGGCTCAGCCAAGGCTTCAGGCCAGGCTGGTTTCGATTCTCAGAGCTGATATGGTTCCTCGTAGCCGAGCTGACTTTAGCGGAAAGTATATTTGTGTGTGTTTTGGAGTTCTAGGATTAGTTTAGAGTCATATTTTATGGGTATTTTGGAGTGGCTATATGAGAGCTATGATATGTTGCTGCTGCTATGCTGCCATCTTGGCTCTGCCCCCTCTTTTTCCTTTTTTTATCTAGTTATTTAACTTTACCCTCTTTTTTCTTTCAGTTAAGTAATTAAGTAAAAGCCCTCTTCTTCTCCCTCTTTCAACTCTTTTCTTTTGTTTTTTAAGAGTTTTTAAAAATTTTCTAAAAAGAATTTTTTCAGTTTTCAAAAAAGAATTTCTCTCATTCTCTTCATTAATTATCTTCTCTTTTTGTGTGTTTTAGAAATTTCGTTCACTGATTCATAGTCCCTATCTTTATTTATTCCTTTGTTAGGGCTAGTATTCCTCATAGAATTAAAATTTATAAGGTATTACTTTGAGTTTCCTTTTGTAAATAGTTTCTATGTTATTGTCTTGTAGATCTTGTGCCCTCCCTCCTCCTTTTTTCCTGCTGTGACTCACACTTATCATTAGTAATTAGTAATCATTCTTGCTAGTGATGAAGAGGACAGAAATATTGACCCATGGTAGAAATATTTCTCGGCACTTTTAGAAAGAAATCTCTCAAGGGTCCCTTTGTTGTTATTTTGTTGTAGTAGTAGTTGTTGTTGGTGGTGGTGGTGGTGGTTAGATTAGTTTTAACTGTGTAAGTGTCTTTATCTTTCTATTTGTTTTTCTTTTTACTGGAGTAATTTTCCTTGATTATTTGTAACTTCTCTGGTTGCTGTATTTTATTTTCACCATTCTACTTTTATTGTCTGAGGTCTTTTCAAGCCAATTTCTTTTTCTTTTTTTTTTTTTTTGATAGGAATGTTTCAAATGTGTCTCTTTTATTTAATATCCATCTTTTTTGATTGATTTTTAGGCTGAAGTATGTAGGGTATGTCACTTTGAGTGCATTTTGAGCTCTTTTGCTCTTTGGGACACATTCCATTCCCTTCTGTGATATCTGGTGGTAGCTGAATAATCTTGTATTTTTAAAATTTCCTTTCATTTATATTTGAAGATATTTCCCCTTGTTGCTTGAGGAATTTGTTGTTTGTCATCGTAACAGGTAAATTTAAACACTGGAAGTATGAACCACAGAGATTTTTACTGGTGGTGATCTGTGGATTCTTTTGTTTGACACTTTGCTTTCTGTGTATAGAAGTTCTGGTCAGTTTTCTCTTCTTATTTTATGCATTATAGTGTTCAGGTTTTCTTGATTTGTGTTCTTATGGGGAGATTTCAAGTTGTTTCTTTGCATCCTATTTCTTATATCACTATATTTTGCTTACTTAGAGATCATATTTTCTTTTAGCATCATTGATTTTTGCTTTTCTTCTACCAAATTGTCCTTCATTTTGATGTATTTATTTCTTTAGTGAGGCTACCACATTGGATTCAAGTTTTTTTAATCTGCTAATTTTTTTTTGGTTATGTAGTCCATAAATTCTTCTTTCACAATTCTTTATATTTTTATTGAACCATTCTGGAACAACCTGCTGTAGTTCCATCCACAGGGTGGGTCCTCTGTCTCCTCAGGTGCTGATACATTTTCCCTTGTCTTGCTATCTTTACTCAAAAGTGTTTGGACTAATTTGGATATCCTAGAGTTCAGTTTCCATTCTGCTATCCCTATTAGTTTAATTGCTTGTGCTCAAGGTTTTCAAGTGAGTTTTCTCCCTCCTGGGATCTTTAGTAATTTCAGGCTTTTCTTTTCATATTTCTCTTTCACTCATTCTTCATTTGCTGAGGGCTGGACCTCAAAGCTGTCTCATTCTCCTTCCATGCTAGGGAATTCACTTTTCATTGGCCTCAGTCTTTTTTACCAAATGACTTCTGGATGGAGAGTATTAGCCCTTTCTGGATGTCAGTCTCCTTTCCTTCAGGTCTGGTATACACACACTCACACACACACACACACACACACACACACACACACACACACACGGGCCCACATGCTTTCCATGCTCCAATTCCCTCTGTTTTTCATTCTCTGGCTAAACAAACTTCTGCTTTCCTATACTTCCATCTCCTCCAAATAGGGGTATCAGTGGGAAGGGCACTGAACTCTGCTGATTGTTTCCACAAAGTTGTGGAGTGAGGACAGTGTAGGGTTTTCTGACAGAGACTGCAGAGGCAACAAGTAGCTCCCAGAGCACAAGTCTGGTGGTCCTCTTGGGTAGCCCTTCAAGAATGTGGGAGTGGGTGGGTGAAGCAGTGCTGAATGAACATGTTGAGGATGAGAGATTAGTCTTTTCTGCCATAACATCATGTTGTTACCTTTTTAAGGTTCTTGGTGTCTATATTTTTGGAGATCACTTAACTTTTGTTCATAATTCTTATATTGGGAATTGTGATAGTTCTCTGAAAGATCAAAGAAAATTTGGAGTCTGTCTCATTGGTCTCATGACCATCTAAATCATTTTGGAGTTTGGACCTTACTTTCCTCAGTTTCTGAAGATGGTTTCCTTGTTCTTTCAGAGCACTGGGCAGTCTTCAGAACTTCAGAACTGCCCAGAGTTCTGTAACTTGCTTACCCTGATCAGGGCACCAAGAAAGTCTGTCCCTTTTTGACTCAAGTGTTGGTGAGTCTTTTGTTCCCCTTCTCCCCAACCCACCTTCCTAATAAGGGGGCTAGATGGCATTTTTTCCCCACTGAGGCTTCCTTCTTTAGGGGGCACAACAGTTTTTTTCTTCTTGGTGCTTCCTCAGTTAGGGTGCTGAGTGGTCTTTGCTGCTTCTGTCATTAGTCCCCTGAGGTTATTTCATTTGGGACATTGTGTGCTTTCAGTATTCCCTGAGGCTTCTACAGTCAGGGCTTTTTGCCTTGGGCTTCCCGGTTTATGGCACCACCACAGATTTCAAGTCTGTTTACCCATACTCATGCTAGACTTTCTGAGAGTTCTCTGCTTGCAGTGTTCAGAGCATTTGGCTATTTTTGTATAGCCCTGGGCTGGATAAAGGAGCTTACTGATGTGTCCTCTTTGAATTTCTTGCTCGTTGTTCAATCTATATTATTGCTGGAGTAAAAGTCAGAAAATTGGGGTGCTGTGTGACCTACCCCTGTCAACAGAAGGAAGTTTCCATTCTCTTTTCAAAATCTTAATGACTGTGGAATGATTCTGGATTACAGAATAGATCATTTCAAGGGTTTTTTCCTGCCACAAAATTTGTCGTTACTGAAATTTAAAAGATGAAATATTATATTCCTTGGAGTTTTAAGCACAAGCCTTTTCCCTTTGACTGTAATCAATGCATTAACTTAACCAATGCTTTATTGTCTCTTTCCAAAGTTCTGGTTGATTGTCTTGTGTTAGTATGTTACTATTCCATATGGCATCCAGGCTATTTTATTTATCTTCTGGGAGACTTAGAGTTCTCAAAGGTCATTCATTTTGGTAAGTTTCCAAGTCAGGTGTTATTTTTAAATTGACACCTTTTGCCTTTCTTCTGCCAAATTTTCTTTCCTTTCCAAGTTTTTGCATTACAAATCCAATCTCTCACTTTCTCAAAGTCTCTGTTTTTTTTTTTTAAAGAGATTATTTGTTATCTTTTAAGTTCTCTAGTCCTCTTTCTTTTTTAAATTTTGCGTTGAGAGTTTTTGTTTCTGGCCTAATTTAATTTCTAATTTTTCTTTTAAAATTGTTATTTTACTTTGTGTCATTCCAGAGTTTCTTGTTCCTGTTCTAAGATGTTTAAAAAGTCTACATGAATTATCTTCTTTTGATCAGGGAGTTTGAATAATTTTGTTTCAAATTATGACATTTTTTTCACAGGCTTCTATTTGAGTTTTTACTCATTCTTGCTTCTGTCTTTATGAGGCTCTCTGTTTGTTTACTCCTGACCTAGGATTTCACTCAGTTTTCTTCCTTGGTCTTTCAGTTTTTCTTTTGTATTCTTAGTTACTGCTTTTCCTCAAAGCTGGACTTCTTCAGCTTTCCTTGCATTGGGGGTTGGGGAGAACAGGAAAGAGATTGAAGGGTTAGCCCTGCTCCCTATCCACAATAAACTATAGGGAGCAAAAAATGACCCCAGCTGAGTTTCCAGTTCCCTATCTCTAAGATAAGGAAATGCTTTCCTCATATAGTTGGCTCAATGATTCCCTTGTCCTATACAACCCATTCCTCTCAGTGTCCTATTCTCTCAGTGTCTGTCACCTCTTAGAGGCAGAGGGGAAAAGGGAGGGGAATTTCAGGCTCAGTTGACTATTGTAGAGGAATAGAGAACCTCCTCCATCAGCCAGATCCTGAGACAGAAGCCTACAAGGTTGTTTGTGTTCACTGTAGTGGAGGATTGGGGATGGGTGAGGTGGGGATATTTACTAAGTATATAAGTTCTATTATGTTATTTCTTTGAGATTTTTACCTAGTGCAGTGTTTCTGCTTTATCTTGTGGATTCAACTTTAGTCAATCTGTAACTGGTTTATAATTTTTTTCTGAGGTTTAGGTGGCGGAAAAGTTTGAGGAAAATAACTACTGTGCCATTTTGCTGCTCATGTGACCATGGCCAGGTCCATATATTTTAAAATAGAAATGACTGACACAAAAGCCAGTGATTTCCAGCTGTGGTGTTAATATTTGCTACATTGTAGATCTTTGTTTATTGAGATAGTCATGCCCATCAACATAAGCTTATGTCTAAGACTAAAACCAAGACTCTTGATCTGATGGACAGAGTATTGGACCAGAGTAATTATAAGCTTCACCTTTGCAATATTTCTTTCTTTTTACTATCTGCTCCTAAAGATTATCCTTATGCAAGGAAAGAAGTACTGGAGGGGGAGTCAGGACACAGGAGTTCTCATCTTAGATTTGTCACTAAGTTGTCACATGACCTTAGTATGTCCCTTAACCACTTTGATTCCCATATTTCTAATATATAAAATTAGGTGGTCAGGATAGATAATCTCATATATTTTTCTCTCTCTCCAGATTTAACAGTTTAATACTCTCTGTACTTTCACTTCTCAGTATTTTCAGATAACAGGCACAATGAGGTCTGTCATTTATTTCTTGGGTAATATAGAAAAATCTTAAATTCTTCCTTTAATATAAAGAGTACCTACTTCCTAAAATGATTCAATTTTATAGTCATAAAGTTATTATTTTTCAAATTAATCTGATCTCCAAACATTCTAATCATCTAGGCTCTATCAGGTAAAGACATAATAATATATATTTTGGAGAAGTCTCAGTTATATGACAAGTTTCTAGAAATAATGGCTTCTGAATAGATACCAATGATTAATAAATCTCAAGGTTCTCAATCTATCTCAACCACACTGCTTAGATGACTAGCTTTTCTGGCTGTTTGTGGATCTCCACATCAATCTCATCTTTTCTGGCAGATACACTATTTTTTCATTCCCTAGAGGTCCTCATGCTATCAAGCAGAACAGCTATATCAATAATACATTATTATTATCAGTAAGCATGGTCTTTAATCAATAACAAATAAGCTAAATAATAAAATTCTACAGTGGAAAAATAAAACCACATGTACCGAATGTATTTTGGTGGTGGGCAGAACAGAAGCGCCCAAGCCAGAGCCTTGGTTCAAATCCCAGCTCCGACACTCAGTGGCTGCGTAACCTTGGGTAAGTGTCATTGGAGCATCTCTGGGCCTCAGTTTCCTTCCTCATCGACAAAATAGGAATTTCAAGAAGACCAGATGATTTCTATTCTAGCTCTAAAATTCTATGCTTTAGGATTCCAATAAGGAAACATTCATCTTAGCAACCATGTGGTTTTGGTACTGTTGTGCTTTTTATGGAATAGGGATGGGTTAATAGCTGTTTATACTTTGGTGATAATTCAGAAAGTGGAACTCTAGACATTTGCCATAGCACCAGGAAATTTTGAATCTAACAACTGACTCTTTGCTATTTGGCTTTGATCCATAAAGGTACAACGAAATTGCAACAGATTCAACTGAGTGATGAAAATAAAGTAAAATAATTAATACGAGTCATGTATGGAGCACAATGAAAACATAAAATATTTTTATTAAGCCTCTTCATTTCCCTTGGAAGGATGTCAATGTTATTAATAGGAAACTAAAGTAAAGAGAAGGAAAGTGACTTGCTTAAGGTCATTCAATGAGTCACCAGAGGCGGCATTGGAAGGGAAGAATCCTTCCCTCCTTCTTCAGGCTCCAGTGCTGCTGGTCTGCTGGGAAGGAACTGCAAACAACTATTTATGGCAATGATTCTCATTCTAGCTGCTTGGCAGCACCCTTAGTTCTAGATTAATAAAACAATAAAAATGAGTGAAATCTCTCCAAGGTATCAAGAATTTCCTTAAGTCAGCCCCTAAGGGAAGGAAGATCCCTAATGGCAAGAAGCAAAAGATGGTCATCTGTACCGCAGTTATTTTCCTTGACTAAAAAGCAGTTTCTTCTTCTCCACCTTCCCCCAAACCATGGGGAAAAAAAATCAACACACACCTCAAGAATATGAGGAATTTACAAATCAGTAAACTCTCAGTTTAAAAATATCCAAACAGCATTGTTTATTATATGGTTATTGCAAAGAGTTTCCATGCAAGTGTCATCTGAAGAGAAGCTGAGAGAGCAAGAGATGGGGGGGAGGGGGCAGGTTGGAAGGGTGGGGAGGGAGAGAGACAGAGAGGCCAGAGAGCCATAGCCAGAGAGAGACAGAAAGGGAGAGACAGAGAGCAGAGAGACAGAGAGGGAGACAGAGAGAGAGAGAGAGAGAGAGAGAACTGAAAAGCAAAGTTATGGAATGATGTGGAAAAGAGAAGAGAGGAAGGGGAGGGAATAAAGTACCAAGAGTCTATGGGGGTGTGTGTATATACATATACATATATATATATATATATATATATATATATATATATATATATATGTATATGTGTGTGTGTGTAGATATATAGATATATAAAAGCAACATTGTCCAAAGAGGTGAAAGGGAACAGAAGGCTGTGGTGAATGTGGCCCTCAAAGCTCTGAAGAAAAGGGGGATGTTGACAGATCTTGCTGTTTCCTATTCAAGCCCGAATGTTCTTATGTGGAGAGGGGAGGCCAAGACAAGGGAGAAACCTCTGTTCCCAGTGGCTCACTAGGGGCCACTAGTGCTGTGGGTCTCTGAGAAAAACACCATACAAGAGAGAGAAAGAAACAAATAAATGTGGCAGGGAGCCCAACACTGCGCCCTACAAGGAGGAAGATGGAGGGGAGGGCTGGGGAGGGGACCAAAAACAGACTCACAGAAAAGCTGAAACAGCTGCCTTTCTCTGGTCACAGAGCCCAGCTTTAGGGAGAGGGGTGGGGTTGGATGTCTGTAGCCTTTCACATCCTTCTTTTCTGACCCGGGCTCTGTGGATGGGTCGACCCTGAGCTGCTGGTCTTTGCCCCACACAGAGGTGAAGGAAAGGACAGTTCCTTGCAGTCAAGTAGGTAGAGGATAAAAATCTTTGTCTCCTCCCCACTCAATAGAGAGCTTTCTGAGATGAAACACTTTGGGAGGAGGAATGAGGTAACAACTGAAAAGACTTTAATACTGTCTATGAACTCCAAGAACAGGAATGTTCAGTGCTAGAGAAAGGGCTGAGAGAAGGATGGAGTGATTGCTATGACCCCTGTAAACTTGATAATGGCATTCTTCTCTTAAGAAGGTTCTAGCACTTCACCAAATAAACCCATTTCCCCACCCCTGGAGGCCCAGAGCAGAGAAGTGACTTGCCTGTGACAACACAAACAAGTTGGTAGAGTTGGGAGAAGAAAGAATGGCTTCCCTACCCTGGCTGCATCACAGGTTTAGCATTTGAGTAGCCAGAAAATACTAGAACTAGCCAAATAAACAGATGTGGAAGGCAAATCCGCCTTGATACAAAGTCCATATTTATGCATATAAACCAGGCACACAGACTGTTTGTGGGCCAATTATTTCTAGTTGCACAACATTTGGGGAGTTTTTTTTTTATTAGTGACTCACAAATCATTTTTAAAAAATAGCATTTGAAACTTCTGGCCAGATGATGTTACAGCCTGTTTGGGAGGGGAACCCCAGACAGTTAGCTCTTGCAGATGGATTCACACAGAGAGAGGGCAGTGAGGCTTAGGGAAGAAAGGACTATAAAGGGGCTTATAAATTTTAGATGGCTAAGATACAATCAGTGCAATTTCCTTAATATGACTTTGTTCTAGAAAATAATCTTCCAGACAACCTCCTGACATATCCCTTTACGAAAGAGCCTGAAGATAAAATTTGGTCCTGCTCCTAGCATACTCCAGTGTTGTATACTCTTCCTGGATCACAACTAATAAATCTATCCACAGCTCAGTTATATAAGCACTAAACTTCTCTCATACCCTTACTTTCTTTATTTGGCCTCAAAAAAAGTGAAATATTCAGGACTTGAGGATCTCACAAAAATGGTGTAATAGATTCCACATCAGGGACTGTATTTCAAATCATGGGACAGGTGCCCTTGTGAACATTCCTCCAAATTCCAGGCATTTTCAAATGACCCACATCTGTCATCTAAAGCTGCCTTAGCTTTCTGTGGGAACAGTGAATGTTAAAAAAAAAAAGTGGGATGCTTTATGTAAATATACTCACTGATCTCTGCAGGCATTCATCTTCATCCAAGAGTGGGACTTCTTTTCAACATAAGGGAAGATGCAATAATAGAGCTCAGGCACTATGTATTGTGTTCTACATTGAATATCACTGAGAAAATCCATGAATACGACAGTTAAAAAAAATCTAACTTATGATAAAAACCTTTTCTTTTATTTCCTTCCATCTAAATTGGTCCCTAATTTAGAAGCTTCGGTAATTAATCTCATAACTATAGTCAATGCATATAAATCACTTTTAGTCTCCCAAAGGCAGCCTTTTGCTGGGGAAATATCCTGCTTTACAATCATGCCAACAACACAGCATCTGGAACTACACAGGAAGAGAAGTCAATCATACTCTGACACTCTTACTAAAACTCCAGTACAGTTAGAATATTTAGAATCAGAAGAAGGTTCTTCCCTTTCTTAGCCTGATGTTATTCTGAGGATGTTAGAGAAATAAAACATCTATTAGGTCTGATAATCATTTTTATAGTCAAATAAAGGTCATTCCTTAGATGGATATTCTATTATTCTTACTCAGAATAATTGATAAACGTTTCAATTGACAAGCACTTCCAGTGAATATATTTTTTTTTTTACTGATCTAACACTGTCCTTCCCTTTCCCCTCCTCCCAGCCCCAGAAGCTTAAAGCACTTTATAACATCATTTCATTATTCTTCACAATCCCCATGAAAGCTGGAGAGATAAGAGGGATCATTATTCCCTCCTGGAAAACAGAGAAAACAAGATGAGAGGAAAGGGACTTACTCAAGGCAACATATCAAATGGCAAAGGGGGAAATAAAAATCTAGGGATTTTCCTGATTACCATCTGCAAGTCATACAACAGGTAGTAAAGACACACTGACAGACTAGGCTTTCATGACTTGTAGAATGTTTTGTAATCAACAAGACCATAAATAAGAAACAATGTGAGATTGTCACGGAAAACCCCTGAATCTGAAATCAGGAGATCTGGGAGAATACAGTTCTGCCACCAATTAGTTTTGTGGCTGTGGGAAAATGAGTCAGTCATTCAACAAGCATTTATTAAATCTTACTACATGCCAGGCACGAGGAATACAAAGAAAGGCAATGGGTACCTGCCTTCAAGGATTCTAAGTTCTGAAAGGGGGAGACAGCACATAAATAACATGTAAGATATATACAGAGTTGATGGGAGGTTATCTGAGAGGGGAGATCACTAGCAGTTGGAATGGTGAAAGGTCTCCTGTAGAAGGTGGGATTTGAACCGAATCATGAAGGAGGTCAGAGAAACTAAGAGAGAGAGGTCAGGAGAGAAAGAATTGTAGTCTTGGGAGGGGAGTATAGCATAGGAAAACTGGAAAGATTGAAAGGGGCCAAGTTGTAAAGAGCTTTAAATGCCAAACAAAGAGTTTATATTTGATCTGGAGGTAACAGGGAACTATTAGAGTTCATTGAATGAGGATTGTGTGGGGAAGGTTGTGACATGGTTAGTTCCATGCTTTAACCTGTCAGCTAAGTGGGAGATGGACTAGAGTGTGGGGAAACTGAGGCAAGGAGATCAATTAGAAGACTATTCCAATATTCCATGTGAGACCCATGGAGGATCTGTCCGATGGTGGAGGCTGTGTACACAGAGAGAAGGGGAAGTATATGAGAAATATGAAGTTGGAAACAAGATGTGGCAATGGATTGGGTGATAGGGGGTGATTGAAAGGAAGGAGTCAAAAGTGATGGTGAGGGGCAACTAGGTGGCACAGTAAATAGAGCACCAGCCCTGGAGTCAGGGGAACCTGAGCTCAAATCCAGCCTCAGACACTTGACACAAAAACCCCCAAAGGTGATGCTGGAAATTGCCGGTTTGGGTGACCCAAAGGAAAGTAGTGTCTTTAATAATAACAAGGAAGTTTAAAAAAGAAGAGGGTTTAGATAAGGATGAGATAGAGCTCAATTTAGGACTAACTGAGTTAGTTGGTCAGTCAATAAGAATTCACTAAGGGATACAAAGAAAGGCAAAAAAAAAACAAAAAAAGTCCTTGCTCCCAAGTAGTTCAGTGCAATAGGGAAAAATAACACAAAAATAACCACAAACAAAAATATATGGGGGATAAAGTGGAAGGGGAAAGCATTAAAAGGGGTTAGGAAAGACTTCTGTAGAGGTGGGGCTTTAACTGGGAGAGAAGAGGGAGGAAAGTGTTCCAGGCATGGGGCACAGCTGGGGGGGCGCTCAGAGTCGGAGGGTGGAGCATCTTCCATGAGGAACAGCAAGGAGGCCCACGTTGCTGAATCACAGATCTGGGGGGTACGGTGCAAAATAAGGGAGGAAGACCGGAAAGGCAGAAAGAAGCCAGTTTAGGAAGAGATTTAAAATTAAGAAAGAAAGCTTTTATATTGGATCCTGAAGGTGAATGGGAGTCACTGGAGTTTCTTTGAGAGGGGGTGATATGGTCAGATCTGTACTTTAGAAAGACCATTTTCACCACTGAGTGGAAGACGGACTGAAGTGTAGCGATTTGAGGTATAGAGACCAATCCTCTGGCTATTTCAATAGTCCAGGTGTCAGGTAATAAGGGTCTGTACCAGAATGGTGGCATCATCAAAGGGAAGAAGAGTATAGGGATATATGAAAGATGTTAAAAAGTTAAAATTGCCATGACTTGGCAACAGATTGTACAGTGGGGGGGTTGGATGGTGAGAGAGAATGAGGAGTCAAGGATTACACCTAGGTTTTGAACCTGAGTTACTAGGAGGATGGTGATACCCTTGGGGAGCAGGTTTGGGGGAAAAGATTATAAATTCAGTTTGGGACATGTTGAGTTTAATATGTCTGTGGCACATTTAGTCACACTTAGTTGGGATTGCAAGGCAGAGGGAGAGGAGGAATAATAACAGATTGTGATCAGACAAAGGAATTTCAGAGTTCATGAACATGGAAGTAGTACATCAATGGGTGCCACTAAGATTAAGGATTTGAGTTTGAGATACCTCTGAGACATCTAGGTAGACATACGCAAAAGACAGATGGTGATGGTGATATAAGACTGGAGCTCAAGAGAGAGACTAGGGTTGGAGATATATATGTATGTATATATATATACATATATATTTATAAATATATGTGTGTAAAATATATAAATATGTATATATTCACACATATAAATATATACATATACATGTGCACACACATATGTATACACATCTACATACATATATATGAATCATCTATACAGAGAAGATAATTGAATTCATGGGAGTTGATGAGAATGCTAAATGAGATAAGAGAGAGGGAAAACAGAAGAGAGACCAAAACAAAGTACTGGATCTCTAAGCCTCAGTAGAACACAGAGATCAGCCTAGAAAACCTCTAAGTTCTTTTTATTTATTTATTTATTTATTTATTTATTTATTTACTCATTTACTTTTAATTTACAAGATTCAGTTCCACAATCACTTGAGTTTCAGATTTTCTCCCCTCCCTTCCCCTCCCCCCCCATGGTGGCGTGCAATC
>JAQQSV010012709.1:0-12697 GCA_028646515.1 Pseudochirops corinnae | reverse complement strand
ATGTGTCTGTGATTGTGTACAGGTTTTGCCTGCTTCTGCTCTTCTCACTTAGCATCAGTCCATATAAGCCTCTCCAGGTAATTATGAAGTCCATCTCCTTCCCATTTCTTATAGCACAATAGTATTCCATTACATTCATAGGGTACCCACTTTTCTAGAAAAAAAAAAGACTCCATAAAAATTGTGGTGTATAGAGACCAACTTAAGGCTTATGTTCACTAGTGGGATCATTGGGTTAAAATAAATATGAATAATTTCAATATTTTAGGGAAATTGGCCTCCCTCCTGCTTGTTGAATGGGGCATTCCATCTCCCAACCCTGCATTTTCACTGACTATACATTTTCATCCCAATTTCTGGCATGCTCAACCTTCTCATATCTTTCTCCTGTCTGCCTGATTGCCTTCAAGTCCCAGCTAAAATCCCACCTTTTAAAAGAAGCCTTTCCTAATTCTCCTTAATCTTAATGCTTTCCTGCTGTATGAGACTATTCTCCCATTTATCTTGTAAATATTTTGTTTGTGTTTGCATGTGGTCTTCCTCCTTAGACTACCACCTTCTTGAGAGCAAGGATTATATTTTGCCTTTCTTTATTTTCCTGCTGTTAGTGCAGGACACTACCTATTAAAATAGGTGGGATACTCATTGGGGGTGGGGGCATTTCAGGTAGGAGAGACATGCATAAGAATGCAGGAGGTGAGAATAAGCATAGCATCCATCACAGATGTTACAGTGAATCCCTTTCAATTAAACAAAATGTTTACTTGAGAACAGTGGGAAACAAAGATAAGGATGAGTTATACTGCAGAGGTTAGTGAATGCTAGGAAGTTTATCTAGATTTTGGCACTTTTATCTAATGTACTTCCTTATTGTTATAGGTGACTAAGAAATAACTCCAACCTACAAAAAAAAATATAGATCATTGGTCCTTGTTATAAATGTTGACTGGCAAAGGAACAGCAGTCATAAACAGTATGGCCCTTCCCTGACTTTTGACATTCACTGTCTTCTTCAGTGAGCATTTTCTATGGAGAAATTTGCACAATCATAACAGATATTATATAGTGAACCTTGATTCCTACTTACCTGTTATAGCTTGGAGGAAAATAGGATACCTTTAGTTAGAGTGGTGGCTTTTGACTTATCTCTTATTAGAAGATTATTAAAAAAATTGAAGAGAACATATTCATAATGCAAATATAAATCATTTTAGGATTTAAAATGCATTTTATCATGTCTAAATGATGTGAATTTTAGCATACAGGGTTTCATCCTTTTCTTGTGACAAGCAATTTTATTTTTCCAAGACATAATTTCCTCTGAATAATAAATATGGACTAGGGGTTAATAGTTGTATAGGAGCTGAGCACCTGAGACAATTGGTTACCATGACAATGAAATTCACATTGCTGATAATTTTATTTAGTTCCTCTTTTATCAAATAGATGGAATTGAAGAAAAACTTGAAATATCCTTCACAAAGGCAGAAAGTTAGAGGAAGACCATCATTAAGGTCATAAATAACCACATTTCTACTACCTGAAAATGATTTGGAACAAAGAAAGCAAAAGCCACACATAGTTGTGTTAGTTATACTGTGATTAGATATTATGCAAAGTACCCCTCTTTCAGCCTTGAGATATGTATATCCACATGCATTTTGTAAGAGCAGTTCTCCTGTTTAATTTTACTAAATTGCTGAAAGAGTGTGCATTAATGACATTGTATATTAAGTATCCTGAGCATTTACTTTCCATATTTCAGTTTGAATTATGTCATTTTATTGAAATGAATCATATTAAAGGTTAGGGTATTATTGCTGTGGGCACTTCTAGGTTTGCTGATAGTGCATCCTCTTTAACTTCAGATTTCCAGAGATAGAGATGCAAACCTCAGCTTCCTAGATCTCATAATTGATTTCTTACCTCACCTGAGTCAACATGAAGAGACTTTCTACCATACTCTCAAGTCCCATATGATGAGAAAGAGAAAGAGAGATAGAGACAGTCACCTGATTCACAAATATAAATGATGTATAATTCCACCTATAAGGGCCAAGCATGCCATATCTGCCCTTCAGGATTCCAGAAGGGCACACTGTAATTTTTGAGTGTTTTTCTTTTACTACCATCAACTCATCTTCTCCCTGGTGTCATGGTCCTCTTTGAGAGCAAAGGAAAAACCACAACTTGTGAGTAGATGGAGCTGCTCAGCTGGTCACCAGTTGGGCAACTCAGCTCCACCTCTCTTCCCCTCTTCTCTCTTTCCCTCCCGTCCCCTCCCCCCAGACATCCTTCTGGAGGACTGGCAGTGGCCTAGGATGCAGTAGGAGACCTTGGCCCTTCTAAGCTAAGGTCTTTTCAGATATATATAAAACTTCTACCAAGTTCATGTCTGTCCAGATTCAGTGTCACTCCTATATAGGTCCTGTATTGTTAATAGATTTTTTTGCTTAATGGGAAGATCTTTGCCATCCATTACTAGGCCCAGATGACTAGCTAGAGTCACATGGAAGCCTGAGTCACATGAGTCTGTGGTGGGAGGAGCTTGCTAAATTAGTGGAACAAGAAGGGTGGAGCAGAGACCAGAGGACCTAGGTCAAAGCAGTTAGAGCTGAGGGAGAGAGAGGACTCAGGCAAGGAGACAGCTAGGATTTTGAGTGTTTGTGGGAAGGCCTGTGCAGGGGGAAGGCCTCGGGATGATGTCAATCTCTGCATTGTTATTTTGTTTAGATTTCTTTGTTGCTGTGATGGATTTTGCTTTCTGGTGCTGGGATTCAGCTTTCTAGTATTTGAATAACTACTTTGGCTCTGTCTTCCATGTAGAGAGTCTGTTATATTATATGCTTCCGAATTATGCCAGTATATTGATAGTTGCTATAGGCACTATCAGGTCCTTATACTAAATTGGGGTCTTGAAGACCACTCCCAAAGATCACTCCTTGATTTTTAGGGCATTGATGGTGTACTGCCTTCAAAACTCAGCCTGAATTCTACTTTCCATTCTTGTCACTCATTTTTTCAACCAAAATTAGATAGTCCACTCTCTGTACACAGAACAGAAAAATTGAATGAAGAGGCCAATCACTGAGCCCCATTTTGTCTCAAGGGAAGAAGACTCTAAGGCCCTTCTCATTACCATATAGTGTCTCATAAGATACTGAGAGATAATCACTGAGCCCCCATGCCCTGACACAAATAGAGACAAAGAAATAATGGCCTTTTTAAATGTCTCCAAAGTCAGTGAACCGCTCTTTCACTACATGATTAGCTAACCATACCCAGTTACTGACTGTACACAATCCATAGTGTTTACAAGGCACTTTTATTGCTCATCATCACTATCATGGAAACAAGCTCCCTAGTATCCTCCACCATTGACAGGGTTTATACATTGCTGTAGCTAGTGACCACAGAGATATTGGAATTGTTGTTAACTCCAAAAATACTAAAGAGTTCACATAGCATATAAGCAAAAAAAAGCTTTTTATACTCCACTGGTGGAAAAAAAATTAGACAATGTATCTAAAAATGTTAATTTTGAGCTGTGCATTTTGGATACAAATGTATTAGGAATTTTTTTTTATTCAGTTCATCTTTATTACATATCCTAGTCATATCTAGATGAGAGAGAGAGAAAGAGAGAATCTGTCCAAATTGGTGAGACTCCACCCCCCACCTCCTTCAACATGTCTACCCCAGGTAATTTGAAGTAATATTTCTAGAAATCTTGAATGAAGAAAAGATTATGGTATGTTAAATGAAGTTCAACATTTAAAAATTATAATCAATACTCAGCTCTCTTCTTGATCACTCCTCTCAGATGTTCTCTTAGAGTAATCAAAGGGACCTCCTCACTGAAATCATTATCTTAACCCTTTCTCAGTGGGGAAGAGTGGATCATAGTATCAATCTCTTGAGATTTGAGGAGTCTGCTCTTAGATTAATCAATAGGCCAATTACTTCAGACTCTGCAAAAGGCAATGATATAACCAAGAGAAGAGGTATTTTGTTTCATTTTGTTTTGTTTCCACCCTCACTCTTTTGTCTCAAAAAATGCCTATTGTTTTTTACTTAAACCAAGGAGAAATGTCTGAAAAGAGCTTTTTGGGAAAAATATTTCTTGATATTTTCAGTTTTACTGAAAAAGACCACATTAATATGCTTCTACAATGTATGCATACATACATCTGCATGTATAATTTTGTTATTCCTGGAGTAAGAAACTTCCTATACTAACTCACAGACTCTGAGTTGTCTCAGCAATATAAAAATTTATTTTTGTTCACTCATATCCAACTCTTAGTGACCCCATTGGTGTCTTCTTTGCAAAAATACTGACATGATTTGCCAGTTTTTTCCAGTTCATTTTTACAGATGAGAAAACTGAGACAAAGAGAGTTAGGTGACTTGCTCATGGTCACAGAGTGGGTAAGTGTCTGAGGCTAGATTTGAACTTGGTATTCTTGACTCCAGTCTCTCCACTTTATCTACTGTATCACCTTACTTCCCCCTATGTAAATATAAGAAACTTTAGATAGCCAGAGTCACACAGTTACTAAGTAGCAAAGAAGAATGTGATTCCATGTCTTTCTGATGTGAAGCTCAGATCTCTATCTGCTCTTTCAGGCTTGCCTTAAACAAATGATTTTGTCAGTGGCCTTTCATTCTGTGTTGTCTCCTTCTTTCCTACCATCCCATGTGCCTGAAAAATACTTTCTCCCTTTCCATCTGTATAATCACTTCCTTTCCCTCATTAAAAAAACATTCCTTGCAGCAGTTCATCTCCTCTGAAAAGACTTCCCTTCCCGAAATAGGACAGTTTGTAAACATAATTTACCAGATATACTTCCTAAAATATTAATGTCAATTTACTTTACTCAGTTCTGAATTGCAACCCATCTGCTCTCCTGGTTCACAGAACGTAGTCTTCTAGGAGCAAGAAATGTATCTTTTGTCTATTCAGCTATATGGTGTCTAGTGCACCACAGAGCCTCTGTTAGGATTCAAACAAGCAAAGGGGGAAAAGGAAGAAATAACAAAATGAAAAACATTTCTTCCGAGAAGATTTTAACAACTGATAATTAAAAGCAATTATATCTTTGTTGTAATCTCAAAGAACTTAGAATTTGTGGACGAAGTTCAATGAGGTAGATAGTATAAACTAAAATTATTTTCTTTGAGAATTGTGACTCTCAGTCACATTCAATTATTTGCATCCTGGTAAGAATAGAAACATCAAGAATTTCCTTCTCCTGTGTCTGACTTACTAGCTGTTATATTAAAATATGATTGTACCCATTTAACAAAGAGCAAAAATGAACAATTGGCATTGTTGTTCCAGAAAATGCTCAATTGGGATTTATAATATTTGGAACTGAAAGAACTATAGAATTTGTATTTTCTTAGCTTAACACATTCATTTATAGATGAGAACACTGAAACATTGAGAGATTAAGTGACTTAATCTACATTATAGGAATATGAAGTAGACCAATGAATGGTTGTATTAAAGCCATAGAGTCATTTATTCATACTTAATAGGACCTTATAGGTCATTTAATCCAAATTCCTTATGAGAATATTGAGGCCCAGAGAGGTTACATGATTCATCTAGGGTCACAAATAGTATTAAATGACAGAACCGAATATTCTCTTCCTCTATTACCCTACTGTTTGTTGTTGTTGTTTCCAAAAATACTAAGGCACTTGTGTTGGCAGATATCCAGGAATGCCCATACTATAACCAATAATCTTGTTCAGAGTTTATGATCTAAAAAACTCATAGTCAGACACAAGGAATATTCTCATGTTTGGTTTACTTGAAGAAAACAAAAGACAAAGAAAAAATGACCAGTCTTTGTATTTTCCTAAGCAGTCAAAGATGCTCATATATCCCAAAGAAGTTCCATCCTATGGTAAAACAATGGCAGGCACAGGAAGTTTGCCCTATACAGATACAAATCTAACTTCTGTTAGATTTAAAGAAGCTTCCCCTTTGGGAGTATTTGTGGTGAAATAAGAACTTTAAAGCAAGAATCATGGTCATGGCTAAAGATGAAATCCATGTGATGACAACCCTATGCAGTGTCTTTCTACCCTGATTCATGTATTGGGCATATCCCTAAGCCTGGATGATATATGAAAATAAGAGAAACTCTCATAGCTTCCAACATACACTTCTTACCCCATCAGCATCATGCTTTCCATCAAAAGAGGATCTAGTACAAAACTACGGAAAGGATATTGATGCTAAAGTCAAAGGACATAGTTTTAGATACTGCATTTGTTAGTGCTGTTCATTCATTTCAGTTATGTCTAACTCTTCTTGTCCCTATTTGGGGCTTTCTTGGCAAAGATAATGAAGAGGTTTGTCATTTCCTTCTCTAGCTCATTTTACAGATGAGGAAACTGAGGTAAACAGTGATTTGCCCAGGGTCATACAGCTAATGTCTGGTACCAGATTTGAACTCAGGGAAATGAGTGTTTCTGAGTTAAGACCTGGCATTCTATCCACTGTACCATCTTGCTGTCCCCTCAAATATGCCAATGAGATTTAATTAAGATATTTGGTTTAAGTCTTGTAACCTTTCTACATCTCAGTTTACTCTTCTGTACAATGAGGCCTTAGAGGTCTCTCCTAAATCCAATAGTATAGGTGTATGATTCAAAGTGTCTAGTACTTAACAAGTGTTGATTGATTAATTGATTAAAAAGGGCAGGTTAGGAGTCAGGAGACAGATTCTAGTTTTGATTTTGTCGTGAATAAGTCATGTACCCTTAGACAAGTCACCTAGGCTTCACTTTCCTCATAAGGAAAATTAAAAATCAAAGATCATACAGCTAAAAAATACTTAGAGATATCTAAGTAAACCTCCAGTTCCAAAATATCTTACGCTTATCACATTTGTGAGAAATCTATGGGACAGATTTTTCAGCCTTATGTTGTTCAGAGACATACTGCTGCATGCATGGGGGAACAATGAACACCATTCAATGCCAAAGAAAATTGCCAGAAATATTCACAGGTAATTGGCAGGACCAGTCATCAACAGCATAGTTTGAGAAATCAGGATTCTGCTATTGTGCATTGATGAGCATCTCAGTTCATTGGGTATTTATTCTTTGCCTTTCTACAAACTGTTATACTGACACCAGTGGGGACTGACTTTCATAACTACACAGCACTCTATCTCAAGGCCATTTGTCCTCCAGTATCTTATTCTCAGGGAGAGATGTTTTATTTAGCCTAAGAGATTCTATAGGGAAAGAGAAAGGAAGAAGGCAGTTGTTCTATGATTTGTTGAAAGAACAATAATTCTTAAATTTATCAAAAAAGCCTTTGTATTTGTGTGTGTGTATGTGTGTGTGTGTTGTCTCTTCTGTGTTTATAATCACAACCATCATCCCTTCTGAGAAATAGCTTTGTGTGGCTTTGTGGTCAAAAGTCAGAATTTTTGGACAATTTAAAATGAAATAATTTAAAATCTCTGCCTTAAAATATATAAATATAACTGGGACATTAAGAGGTTAATAAAGAAACACAATTCCTTCTTCCTCAGCGAAGACAAATAAACTGTAAAATTATGGCCAAATATGTAGCTCCCCTGTTGGCCACTTAACTACGATGATTGTGTGCAAATGGTTGGGTGCAAAATCAGAATGGCTACGATACTTCCCTCTTTGCCTACCTCCCTGATTCTGTTTATGTTACTTCAAAGAAAAAAATTGGTAAAAAAGTGATGGAACATTAGTGGATGACAAGAAAAAATTTAGTTGCATTTAACTCCAATCAATTTTAGAGAGGATGTTATAGTACCTCACCTACTCCTTATCCTGAGATTTATAGATAATAAAGGGTTTGCTCAAATTGCATTGTCCATTTGAGAATTCAGGCAATCCAGGGACAGAAGTCTTCTTTGACTTTGATGTCAGTAACCAGAATATTTCTTTCAGACCGATCCCCAATTATTAGCTCCTTAAGTACAGGGACAATACATTCTTTTATCTTTTTTTATCAAAGTACTCGGCATAGTGATTTTTACAGAACTGAAAACTCAAAATTCTTTGCTTTTTCATGAATTGGAAGTATCTATAGACCTTCATTACATATACATACATATATATATGTGTGTGTATATACATATGTGTGTGCGTGTATATATACATATATGTGTGTGTGTGTGTGTGTGTGTTTTCACCATTATCTCCTCTATAACTTGGATTTCTTAGCCTTCTACCTTGAAATTGTTCATCTGCTACTATACTGGCAATTCCATTTCTGTCCTTCATTGAGAAGGTTGTGCGTTTAACCAAGTTTAGTTGTAAATAACTAAAAGCAGTCTCAAGAAACAGAAGTGAAAATTTCTATTACATAATTTCTATTACATAAATAGAAATATTATTACATAAATAAAAGATTTCTATTACATAAAATTCTATCACATAGAATAAGGGAAATGATTCAATGATCCATTCCATATTGTACGATATTTGTATTTCTACCAGAGCTGAGTGACTTTTATCAGTTTTCTTGTTTAAGCTAATATGTTGTAAAGCCAAGCATGAGCAGCTTTCCAGAGGACTACCGCTGTGAATAGCTTTAAGGTTCTGAACACATAGTATAGGGAACTCTCTATTTATTCAGCAATAAATTAAAGCAAAACATTCACATAAACCAAAGTTCAACATTCACAGCAATTTAACATAACAGCAAATAGGTTTTGAGAAATCAACACAAATCATCAGTAAAGTCCCAAGACCTCTGAAAACATCAGTAAAACCCTCCTGCCAGGCTTCTATAAACAGACAACAAGAAAGTCTTCTTTCTGGGCTTTTAAAACAGCAGTAAGGTCCCAGGGCTTCTGTAACAGCAGCAACATCCTTTATCAGCAGACAGGTCTGACAAGGTAACATCAACACAGGCAGATAAAGTGCTGGCACCACAGCCATTCTTCCTCCAAGTTTTGCTCTGTCCTAATTGTGCTTGAGCTTTTATATGTCATCAACTCCTCTCTCTTCCACCCACCTCTTATGTACTTCCTGTTCCAGTCTTTGGTAAGTCCCTCTCACTGTAAGCTGCACAAGCTATGTTTCTTAAAAAAGTCTTGATATAATCATGGTCAAGGCTCAAAGACACTTGAACTGAAACAAGGTGCTAAATACTTGAATAACTGAAACAAGGAACTAAATATTCCTTTGCTTGCCTGTATTCCTCCTTCTTGGAGAAAAAGGGAAAAACACTCAAAGAATATTTCTCTATAGGTAGTTAGAGAGAATGAAAGATGTTTCCTAAAGGAAACAGAAGCAATGTTTATTGAGAAAAATAAGATCTCGTGTGGAAGAAGATAGACCTCATCTTTGTAAATATAATGGAGAATGGAAAAGTATTGGAAGAAAAGCAAACAGTCATGAAAACTATCAGAAGAAACTGGAAGGGCAGAGCTAAGATGGCAGAAAGGATGCAGCAGCTTTTCCAAGGTCCTCCAAGAATTCTGTTGCTAAAAGCTAAAAAGTGAATTTGAACAGGTTTAAGAGCGACAGAACCCATTGGGAGACAGATCACAGCAGATTCACATCAGAGGAAAGTGCCTACTCAGGTCTGGGCAGGGAGAATATAGAGCACACAGGAGCTGCACCAGCATGGATCTGAGAGCAGAGTACAGCAGACTGAGAAGAAACTCCAGCCAGCCAGCAGACTCACTCACTCCAAGGGCAATTTGCAACTGTCTCCCCACAGAACAGAGGATTGTCGGAGCTGGGTAAGAGAAAATGCAGGGCCCGCAGCAGGGTCAGCAGCTTCTCCTTAGGCTACCAGCCCACAGCCTGGAGGTTTAAAAATTATATATCCAAACTTTCAGAAGTCAAGATAGAGGAATAAAACTTAATTGCTCTGAATCTCCCCTCACTGATCCAGAAAAGTCCAGAGTTAAATATCCCACCCAGAGTAAAATCCTGAATTAGTGGAAGCAGCCTCAGACTTGGGAGTCCTTGAGGAAAGGGAAAGTAAGGCTGTACGGAGTCTAAGCCCAGGAGGTTGGAGCCAGCAAACACTAACAACAAAAGCCCAGGTGTGCTTTAATACCACCTGACCAATCAGCAGACTGCAGCCCTGACCTGCTGCTGGCCTCCTGAGCTGCAGCCCAGAGACACAGAGGTGGAAACTTGAAGGAGCCAGACTACACTGTCCCCATAGGTTACTCTGTAAGCCTCAGGGTAACTCAGTGGAAACAATGAGAGTCCTGGCCTTGGCCTCAGTCTACACACTCAGACACTACAGCTGACAAAGTGAACAACCAAACCCCTACTTCCCAGCCTGAGAAGCTCAATACCTCTGCACCCCAGCAGCAGATAGCCACTTTAAAAATCCAGGACATAGGCAATCACAATGGGCAAGAAGGAAACTATGTAGGCTGGGACGATCAAATCTTTTTATAGTGAGCAAGAACAAACAAATTCAGAAGGCAACACAGACTCTATACTCACACTGGAGACCAGAGAAGGAAATGTGAATTGGTCTAAAGGCCAAAAAACATTCTTGGAGGACCTTAAGAAGGATATTAAATATGAAATTAGAGAGGTAGGAGATAAATGTAAATCTGCAGGGACGAAATTGGAATAAAAATTCACTGAAGAAAACAAATCTTTAAAAAGGAAAATTGAAGAACTAGGAAAGGAGGTCCAAAATCTAAATGGAAAAAATACTTCTCTAAAAATGAAAACTGAACATATGGAAAAGTAGCTTCAAAAATTAATTGAGGAAAATAATTCACTAAAAATTAGAATCATTCAAATTGAAGCTAAGGACTCTATGATGCAGCAAGAAACAAAACACAAAGACTGAAAAATTAGAAGAAAGTGCAAAATATCTCACTGGAAAAACAGCTGACCTGGAAAACAGATCCAGCACTGATAAACCAAGAATTATTGTGCTACCAAAAAGCCATGATGAAAAAAGCAGCCTGGACAGCATCAACCAAGAGACAGTCAAATAAAACTGTCCTGAGGTCCTAGAATCAGAAGGTAAAGTAGTTATTGAAAGAATTCACAAATCTCCTCCTGAAAGAGATCCCACTCCAAGAAATATAATAGCCAAATTCCAGAGCTACAGGGTCAAGGAGAAAATACTGAAAGCAACCAAAAAGAAACAATTCAAATATAATGGAACTGTAGTCAGGATTACACAGGACTTAGCAGCTGCTACATTAAAGGATCAGAGGGATTGGAATTTCATATTTTATAAAGCAAAATAGCTAGTACTGCAAGCGAGGATCAACTACCCGGCAAGACTGAGCATAATCTTTCAGGCAAGGAGACAGTCATTTAAGGAAATAAAGGACTTCCAGACTTTCCTAATGAAAAAGCCTGAGCTCAATGAAAAATTTGATCTCTACTTACAAGACCCAAGAAAGACATAAAAAGGTAAACAAGGAAAACATACATTCACACATGCACATACACACACAGATGCTCACACATGCACATAACTTGGGACTCATTAAGAGCAACAGTTTACATCCCAAATGAGAAGTGGATACCTATCAATATTGAAATTTGTATAAGTATTGTGACATTTAAAAGGGATGTACATAGATAGAGGGTGTGGGTATAAGTGAACTAATCAGAAGATTTAAAAAAAAACCTATTAAGAGGAAGAAAGAAATTGTAATGGGAGAAAAGGAGAGGATGAGGCAGAAAATGGTAAATTATGCCACAAGAAGAGGGATAAAAACATCCTAAAGTTTAGGGGAGGGAAGGAGAGAGATGAGCATCATATGATCATTACTCTCATTTGTTCTGATTTAAAGAGGGCTCAATACAAACAGTTAAGTTTAGATTTTAACATGAAAAGACATAAATACTCATAACAATAGAGGGGAAAGAGGGAGGGAGGGGGGCACCATATGAAATTTACTAGCATTGGTTTGGGTTCAAGGAGGGAATAACATACTCTGTTAAGAATAAAAATCTCTTGCACTCTACAAACAGTAGGAAGGATAAAGGGGGGCATAAGAAAGGTGAGGGTGGTAAGAAATAAGGAAAAGAGTAACAAGGGGAAAGGGTAGGGAAAAAGAGGGGGACAAAGGGAGGGAATAATGAGGGAGGTGGTGGTGAAAAGGAAAATGTTTAAGGAGGGGAAGGGAAAAGAAAGATACAAAGATATAAACAGGGGAGGGAATAAGATGGAGGGAAAGTCACAGATAGTAATCATAACTGTGAATGTGAATGGGATGAAGTCTCCCATAAAATGGAGGTGGATAGCAGAATGGATTAAAAACCACACTCCTACAATATGCTGTCTACAAGAAACACATTTGAAACAAGCAGGTACACACAGGGTAAAGGTAAAAAATGGAGTAGAATATATTATGCTTCAGCTAAAGTAAAAAAAAAAAAAAAGCAGGGGTAGCAATCTTTATCTCAGATAAAGCAAAAGCAAAAATAGATCTAATTAAAAGAGATAAGGAAGAAAACTACATCCTGATAAAAAGCACCATTGAGAATGAAGCAATATCATTACTTAACATACATGCACCAAGTGGTATAGCATCCAAATTCCTAGAGGAAAAGTCAAGAGAATTAGAGGAAGACATAGATAGCAAAACACTACTAGTGGGAGACGTCAATCTCCCCCTCTCTGAACTTGACAAATCTAACCTCAAAATAAACAAAACAGAAGTTAAAGAGGCAAACAGAA
>JAQQSV010012708.1:0-12697 GCA_028646515.1 Pseudochirops corinnae | reverse complement strand
CTTCTTTCTATAATCTTCAGAGATTCTGAAGAGAACTTGGAACATGTGTGTCCATTTAGAAGCTCAAACCAGAATATCTCCTCCGCCAGGCTACTGCCAACTCTGCCCTTCACACAAGTAATAGAGGATCAAGTAATCATTCTCTGCCATTGAGGAGTATCATGCATCCCTCCCCTTGCAAAATCAATTGGGGTAAGGTTGAAACCTGTAACTACACAGCATAAAGATAAACAGTAGTGTAGTAAAACAATAAAGGTGATTTTTCCCTGGCATTCCAGTTACAGTGCCATTGAAGTAAAAAATAAAACAAAATACACACAATAATGTTTGCAATAGACGTGACATCAATCAGAAAATCACTTGAGAGGGTACTATAGTAGCTTATTAACCATGGTTGTTGAGAAGCCACTTAGCCATTCTCTGAGTTTCAATTTCTTCATCTATTAACTGGGAATAACAAAGCCACCTACCTCCCAGAACTATTCTGACAATCAAGTAAGATAATGCATAAAAACTGTCTTGTAAGCTTCAGAGGGGTATGTAAACGTTAGCTGTAATTATCGTTGTTTTCCCTTCAGTACTGACAGTCTTGTTAGTCTGGACCAGACCAGAGCTAAGCTGTCATGAGAGCCCTGGAACTGCCCAGGGTGGGAGGAGGGGAAGGCTTCCAGGGAGCAGTTGGCCAAGGGGTGGGGAAGGCCTGAGATCCCTGGCAACAGAAGGTTATCCAAGGTGAATTCCATTAGGCCTACTGAGTTGAACATTCAAAAAGTAAGAGACAGATGTTGGCTTTGGCCTCGAGTTATCAAAAGCCCTTACAATAAGCTTGTTTACTTTAACTCCCTGTATCTAACACCTTATTCCTTCCTGCTGTCCTAAGTTGTTCTCCCTCTTCAGGATGGCTCAATTTCCTCTTTAAGATCAGACTGGGAGATCCTTTCTCTCTACCCTTCACCAAAACACAACAGAAACAGAAAGCTAAAACTGTCCTCAATGAAAAGAGCCACAGAGCCCCTTTGGTTCTATGTCTATGTTGTGTTTCAGCGTTTTCCCAACCAGAAACAGTCAGCATATTTCTGGTACTAGCTATTTTTTTTTTTTTAGAAAATTCTCTATTTGGAGACATACATATTCATGGAATGATATACTCTAAAGCTCATGTATTTTTTCTTTTAAAATTTTTTTTTATTAGTCACATTGTAAAGAAGTATTAGGACCAATAAGAGGAACCACAAGAAAGAAGAGACAAAACAGACATACCATTTGCTCTCTGTTTTTCTGTTCATCATTTCTTACAGCACAACAGTGTTCCACATGTAATGGAACATACACCACATACCACAACTTGTTCAACCATTTCCCAGCTGATGGGCATCCCCCTCAATTTCCAATTCTTGGCCACCACAGAAAGGAGCTCATGTATTTTTTAAAGGGCCAAATCTGTTTTTTTGTTCTTTGTATCATTTAAAAATAAACTAAAAGACAGAAAGTTTTTAGAGATACAAAATTAAATTTATTTATGGAAACTTATTCCAGTAGGTCTTAAAAGCTTTTTGTCTTTTTTTAAAAAAACCCAACTATTAAAATATAAATACCTCTGAGGGGACACTTATTTAAGTTCTCATCATCTAACACCTTAGAAGGAATTGTGAACAAAGGCATTTAGAAAGGGATGAGTAAAGGAAGAGAGGGATACCCAGATCTGGGAGGTTAGTCCAGAAAGGGGAGATATGAGAATGGTCATGAAAAGAGAGATGAGAAAACACCTTTGTACCTTGCTCAGGACCTTTTTTCACAATTTTGCCTATGGTAGGTTAGCCGTACTCTGAAGGTTTTCTATCCTAAATTATCAAAATCTCATCTTACTGGCAAAGAGATGTCCTAGATGCATCTGTGCTGCAATTATGTGCTGCTCCTCTGGGATTACCCAGCACAAAGAGAGAGAGAGAGAGAGAAAGAGAGAGAGAGAAGAGAGAGAGAGACAAAGAGAGAGAGAGAGAGAGACAAAGAGAGAGAGAGAGACAAAGAGAGAGAGAGAGAGACAGAGAGAGAGAGATAGAGAGATAGAGAGAGAGAGAGAGAAAGAGAGAGAGAGACAGAGAGAGAGAGAGAGAGAAGAGAGAGAGAGAGACAGAGAGAGAGAGAGAGAAAGAGAGAGAAGAGAGAGAGAGAGACAGAGAGAGAGAGACAGAGAGAGAGAGAGAGAAAGATTACCTGGGATTACCCAGGTTGATAGAGGTGAGCCCCAGAGGCTTACACATTAGATTCAATAAGTTTGTTTTAAAAATTGTGCCAAAAAGCAGATGCTCTCTCTATGCTTATGATTGTGGACCACATCCATGACTTTATTTATTCATTTAAAAACATTATTCTGAGGAGGGCTCTATAAGCTTCACCAAAATGCCAAAGGGGTCCATGACACAATGAAACTTTAAGAACTTCTGTTCTATGACTATAAGTTGAACTGTTGATGCTGATTTCCATTGGGAAGAGTTTCAGTTGATCGACAAGTATTTTTAAGTACCTACTATGTATCACGCACTGTGCTAAGGGCTGGATATGCAAAGAAAGGCAAAACCACCCATCTCTGTTCTCAAGGATCCAAGAGACATGTCAACAAATACATACAAACATAGACCTCTATACACTTCCCTCTAAGACTATCTCTTATTTATTCTGCACACATTTGTGACCCGTTTGGCCTTTACCTTTATTGAAACCTGTAGAGCCCTTCTCAGAGTAATGTTTTTAAATACACTGAATAAAACACATAGCATTACAAAAGAAACTCTTTATAGTGAAATAAAGTTGTTAAAATAAAAAAGTTCACAGGTCCCAGGTTAAGAACTCTTATTTTAAAGAGTTGGCTGGAAAACTGAGAAGATAAGTGATTTTCCCAGGTTCTTATAACCAGCATGTATCCAGCTGTTTTCAGAGGAGATATTTCAGTCACTCATAGCTTCTTATTATTCAATTATTTTGATAATATTAGTGCATAGTGGACTATACGCAAAAGTTCAGGTACTCAAATGTTAGCTTTGCTATTTACTGCTTGCGTCAACTTGTGCAAGTACCTTCTCTCTGGGATTCAATTTTCTCATCTGTAAAATGAAGAAGTTGCACTTTCTGATCCTGAGGTTGCTTTTGGTTGTAAATCTAAGATGTTGGGTATTTGGAGAGCTTGTTATTTCAAAGACTTCTGTGGTGATTCCCTATACCATACAAAGAATCAATAACAAATAATTCTCATTTGTTAATTGCCTGCTGCATTTCAAGCACTGTGCTAAGTTCTGAGGCTACAAAGAAAGGCAAAAAAATAGTCTCTGCTCTCAAGGAGCTTCTAATCTATTAGAGAGACAGCATGCAAAAAACTATGTACAAAAAGACAAGGACAAGATGAATTGAGGAAATCTCTGAGGGAAGGCACTAAGATTAAGGAATTCAAGGAAAGGCTTCTTACAAAAAACAGGTCTTTAGCTGAGATCTGAAGGAAGCTTAAAATGGAGATATGCTTATCATTTCTTAATCTTTCCCCTCAACAATTCAATTCAATAAGTGAATAAACATTTATTGAGAGCCTCACTGCGTGCTAGGACTCTACTGGGCACTAGGGTTACAAAGACAAAAAAAATTAAACAGTCTCTATACTCGTTATGTTCTACTGTGAAATACAGCACATACACAAATAAGTAAATTTAAAATGATTTTAGGAAGGAAGGAGTACTAACAATTGGGATATCCAGAAATGCCTCTGTAGGAGGTAGCATCTGGCCAAGACCATGAAGGAAGCCAGCAATTCTAAGAGAGAGACATGAACAGGAAATCAGATCATTTTCCCACGAAGTATAAGATAGCTACAAGCTTTGACTTTTTAAATTTTGTCATATTTCATCTACAAATGAAAAGGGAAAGGGGAAGAGGAAGTAGCTATCTCGAATACCAAGAATAGATATTATAATTTACCACCAACCACAGATAGTGCTGGCACGAAAGCCAGTTTTACCACAAGACCCCAATGAGAAGTGTTATGACGGAAGATTGAAATGCTCAAGTATTCCCAAATGAAGGAATGTGAAGGACTAAGGTCTTTCCCCGTGTTTCTACCCCCCAATAAAATTCCTACTACTACCTTTGCAACCGGGAGTTTGGGAAGGCAGGAGCAGTTCCTGGATACCGCCTAGTTGAAGAATGCTTAAGTCCCTTTAGAAAGGATGCTTAGGGTCCTGGAGAAGGCGGAAAGAAATTTAGCAACTTTACCTTTCCCAGCCTCGGTTTCCTCATCCAGAAAATGAGGGAGTTGGACTACACAAGATGATCTCTAAGACCCCTTCACATACTAAATCATTTGAAACCTTTGTTCAACTTCCGAACCCTGGAGAGTCAGGCTAAGCCTTTTAAGATCAAATCTCAATTTTATGCATACAGATTAACGGGATTTCAAGAAACCAAGGGACTATACATTGGTCTTGAAATCCTAACTTCTTCATTCTTTCACTGATTTCCAGTTGACCACCATCCTGGTCACCTTCCTCTATGTTTACACCAGCTTGTCAATGCCCCTCATAAAACGGAATGTCTAGAAATGATACAATACTCCAGATAATGCACAATTCCCTATCCTGTCCTCATTAGTTATCTGCCTCACCTTTATACCAGAAATTACATTGTATTTACTTAGCAAATTATCTAACATATCTGGCACTAATTAGCAGCCTGCCGACTTTGCCAGTTGAATTCCATCCCTTTCCTCTGCTAATTCTCTGAACTCAGTCCCTGTGCTTTAATTGTCTTCTCACCCTGGAAAATCCCTCCTCTCTTTTGGCCTCCTTTTCCTGTTGTTGAGTTTTCATCCTGGAACCTTCAATTTTAGGGAAAACACCAGGCCAGCCATCCTTTATTCCTCTCTCGACTTTACTTCTGATTCTGCAGTCTTCTTCCCTATGCTCCCACTCAAATATCTTCCCCTTCCTCCTTTCAACTCTTTTATGTGATGCCTTCTTCCATTAGAATGGGAGCTCCGTGACGTCAGGGCCTTTTTTGCTTATGTTTATATCCCAGTTGTTTAGCACGATGCCTGGCATTTTTTGAAAGTTAAAGTTGCAGATTTCTTCTCTGCATGTATTTGCTGTAATACTAATTGGCGGTTAGGTTTCTGACAATTTTTTGAATTGAGTCTATTCAAGCTAGAAAGACCTCTGCAAAGTGGGAGACCGACCCATCTGCAACCAACGTAACCTTTCATTTGGAAGCTGATTTTTAATATGACAGAAGTAAATGTCTTATGCCAAAGGTTAAGTGTGGGTAAAAGAGACAACCACATTAATACCCTCAACCTTGGCTTTCATCAAGCTCTTTCAGTCTCAGTTATAAGATGTATATGAACACTGTCACAAGGTCTGGCTCTTTCTTTCAGGGTATCTTTTTCATTGGGCAGCAGGTTGCATCCAGATAACATTCTAACCTAAGAAATTCTCATAAGGTAGTAGGAGGTCAATAATTTTTCAGATATTCACTGCATACTGATCGAGATGGAAAATATCCTCATAGGAAAGGGAGATCCAGAGGAGTGAAATGACTTTCCCAACATCATAAAGAAAATGGCAAAATAGTCATTCATTCATGCCCTGAAAATGTTCATAGATTCAACGTTTCCTTAAAAAGAAAATTCCTTAATCCTAGGATTCAGGTTAGAGTGTAGGAGAAACCAACAAAAAGGGAGGGCATGAGTTGGCTAGCCGATGCTGGTCCCCAAGTTGAAGGCAGAATGGTTTTATAAAATTCCTAGAGGTCTAATTTGATTGAGTTATGAGAATTTAATTATAGTGTAGGAAAAAAGCACTCATGAAAACTATTCCATTCCTATTGCTAGGGTGTCTTCCTGGTAGTCCTCCTGTGAAGAGGCAGGCAGGCAGGAACAGGAGGGGCAAGGGGCAAAAAGGATTGCAGGCTTAAAGTCTTAGTCAGGAAAAGAGATGGCAAGATCTCTGATGGGCAGAATAGGAAATTTGTTGTGTGATTTCAAAAAGACTTATTACTCTTGCTCAAAAAACCCATTCCCCCCTATAATCCTATAACAGGGAATTAAACCTTTCCCACCATAATTTGGGGAAAATAAATTATAAATCCTGTCTGAGAAAAGTAACATACAACTTAAATTCACAAAGAATTTTATGTTTGATGGGTCAATAGCTGATCCTTTTCTGAGAGGAAATTTTGGTAATGAGGCCACAATTGAAGAGGGGGTAGAAGGGATTACTGGGGGTGGGGGAAGAGAATTCCACAGGTTTGTAGGGAGGGCAAAGAAACAAAATCATAGACTCTATAGGTCTTATTTAGCCCGTAGTTTTGGTAGAGCTGGCTCTGTTCTTTTGCATCAAACTAGATCAGTCTTGAAAAAAGTTAGATTATTCAGAAGTAAGGCCCTACAATAGCTTATATTGTTTACTCGAGGTCCTCTTACAGGGTCACACATTTTGATCTAGAAAGATGCACAAGGGTCATCTAATCCAATGGTATTATCAGCCATCTTGAACCAAGAAGCTGATTGCTAAATTTGTGGTTTGAGAATTTATACCACAAAAATCAGCAAACATTACAAATCAGGGCTATATTGATTGTTTTCTTTTTTTTTTCTTTTTTGCTTTTTGGAGGGCTGTTGGGGTTAAGTGACTTGCCCAAGGTCACATGGCTAGGTTTTGTTTGTTTTTTTTTTTGGTGTGTGTGTTAAGTGTCTGAGACTAGATTTGAACTCGGGTCCTCCTGACTCCAGGGTGGTTGCTCTATTCACTGCACCACCTAGTTGCCCCTTGAGTGTTTTCTTGATTGTCTAGATTTAAGAAAGTGATGGAGAAAATGTTAAAAGTTAAGATTAAACCTAAAATGCATCATTTGCACTTTTTTTTTAGAGTTCAGTTGTTAAATATTTACTAGCACACCACTGACTTATTTTACAGATGAGGGAACAGAGGCTCATTTTCGAAAGATTATTAAGAATACCAGAGGGGTGGTGGCTAGGTGGTGCAGTGAATACAGCACTGGCCCTGGAGTCAGGAGGATCTGAGTTCATATATGACCTCAGACACTTAACACAAAAATTAGCCATGTGACCTTGGGCAAGTCACTTAACTCCAATTGCCCTGCCCTCCCCCCTCCAAAAAAAGGGGGAAAAAAAAGAATAATAGGATTAGAGTCATAGACTTTTTGAGATGGAAAGGACCTGAGTGATTTTTCTAACTTAATGCATTCCTTACAAAGGGAGGATGAGATATGTAGAGTGTCTTGCCTAACATATAAAAGATAATGGCCAAATATTAATTTACTCATTCAGGAGTCAGTAGATAGCAGTGGAAAGAATATCCGACTTTCAGTCAGGATTTGGCATTCTGCCACTGGAACTGCATGACTGTGGGACAAGTGCTCTCTGATCCTCAGTCTCTTCTTCTATAAAATGATGATACCAGTGATTGCAGCACCAACTTCATAGGGATGTTTTGAAGCTCAAATGAAAGGAGATTTGTAAAGTGTCTTGTAAGTCTGGCATTAGGGGATGAAGGGTGGGATACAAAAGTAAAATGCAATTCTTGCCCTTAAGGTGTTTAAAATATAATAGAGGAGAGAAAAGACACATACATGGATAAAAATGTCTAACACCTTATGACATTTTGTTATCTCAACTCTTACTTCTTTTAAAAAAATTTAAAAATGTATTCTTAAGCTTCTTTTAAAAAAATTTCTACATGCTGGATTCTCTCCCTCTCTCTCCTCCCCTGCCCATTGAGGAGGCAAGCAATATGATAGCCACTATAACTGCAAAGTTATGCAAAATGTATTTCCATATCAGCCACTCGACCCCTTATTTCCTCAGTTGCATAAAAGATATTTAATTTGCTAACAATTACATTAGGAGAAGAAAGGGAATATAAACTATGTCTCCCAATCTGTTTTAAAAAAAACTACATAAAAAAAACGAAAAGTGAGGCAAAAAGAGCAGCCGTCACCACAGGGATGGATGTGAGAACGGTGGGGGAGAAGCAAGCTGTGTTTTTTCTCTCCCCACAGCATTAAAAAAATCTGCCAGCTCGGGGCAGACAAATTTTTCACACCAAGAACCACAGTGGAAAGGGGGCTGCCTTGAGAAATATGATACCATTTTCATTAGAAGAGGCCAGACCAGAGCCTAAGCAAAGGTGATTTCAAAAAGACCCTCGTGTCTTGTGTTTAAAAAACCTGAGGGGACTGAAGAAAGGCATGTAAAATATACGTGGATTCTGCCACCATGCCCCGAGGCTAGGACACAATGATTTGTTCTTGCTTCTGGTACAAAATTAGCTGGTTATGCTACTGATAGTGACTTGAATGCAACTTCAGGCTTCCTTCAAGTCTCTTCATACAGGAATGAACTTGTAGCATGTACCTGTTTTAATGGCATGAAGAAATATGTCTACGTGAAAAGAAGTGATGGGAGAAGCTATTCTAGATTGAGGCAGGATGCTCCATGATCAAGGGAGGAAAATAAAGAGGGAAACCCAAGTTAGAGGAGGGAGAATTAAATTGAGTAAATGGAAAAGAAAACAGGAACATTTCCCCTCACTTCTGATTATATCGTGAGTGGTAGGGATGGGTGTTTGTAAAGCCAAACTAAAGAAAGGGAGCAAATAAACATTCTAAGTTTCTGGATGAATATGAAGAATTCAAGGAAATACGGGAAGACACATGACCTGATGCAAAATAAACTTTGCAAGGAACATTCTTGGTTGCAACATGGAAAGATCAATAAAACAAAACTGAATACTATGCAATTATAACGATTGAGCTTGGTCCAAGAAGAGTGTTAAGAGAATGTACTTCCTTGCTTTCAAGGAAGAAGTGGTGCATTCTGGGCGTGGAACATTGCATATGCTGTCAAATATTATTGCTATTTACTTGGTCTTATGAGTCAGACTGATCCTCTAAGCCAATTGCTTTCTTTCTAGAGTAATACCTTTATAAGGGGATCACTGTAAGTAAAACATCTTGTTTACACATTTAAAACTTCATCTCCACTGATTGATTAACTGATTGGGGTGTGGGAAGAACCCCACCTTTACATAAGGGTTCAGCAGAATAATTTTCTGAGTCTGGCCAGCTAAACACATGATTTTTTCCTTCCAAATTTGTTTCAATAAAGGGACAAAATTCGTTGTTCTGGATCAGAACCTCCTTATTTCCAGGGTAGCAAGGGATGCTGAGTTCCTGATCTCTAAACTGTTTCTGGTTACTTGTATTTCCTCTCTCTTCAGTTGAATTATTTTAAAAGCACACATTTTACAAAATATATATTTTAAAATTCAATGAGTTGTGATTAGAATGGAAATATAGCAAGATAAAAATATACTTCTTCATAGGAAGAAGGAAGTTTTACTTCAATATATTAAGAATATAATTGGAGGGAGTCAGAAAATACCGAGAAAATGATCGGTGGAATCAAAGGCATTGGTGGAGGGATTGTCCTGAGCAAAGGGGATCGTCTCATCCTCTGAAGCTGGAGCAAAAATGAAGAAAGACTTTAAAGAGACAGGAAGGTTTGGAACAGGCTCTGAGGGCAATGTGATGGGAAATGCATTCAAGAAGAATGGAGTGCTGTGCAGTAATGAGGACCAAGTTGAACTTGGATAACATAAAATAGTACTTGCAATTTAGATCAGCAAACATCATTGGATCCCCACTGTGTGTAATGCACTGTGCCGGTCCCCGACAGATACAAAAATAAAGGCAGCTGCCGCATGGTGTCAGGGACATCGGATTCTGAGCCAGAACACCTGTGCTTACATTCACATCTCAGCTGTCACTGACAGAGTGACTTTTGCTGGGCCATTTCTGTGAGCCTCAGTTTACTCATCAGGAAAGCTATGACAATATGGTATGCAGAACCGACCTCATGGGATTATTTTGAGGGTTGAGATCATGTAAAACCTTTTCTGTTTCTTGAAAGCTGCATTCCTATCAATCTTATCCTTATCATTATTATTATTAGTTTATTCATGCTTTTTTTGCATTCCCTTTTTTTTTTTTTACTTAAAGAAGTACATTTAGGCCCAAGACAACTTATGGCTTCTTGGGTGACTGTAAAAACTGGCCCTGAGTCAAGGTGGGCTCCAACAGTGGGGGAAGCTGCTGGTCACAGGGGTATCCCCCAAGCCCCACAAGCATTTATTAAGCATTTACTGTGCGCCAGGCTGACTAAAGGACCGAACACACACTCACTAGGGCCCAGAGCATCAGATGCAGCAGATATATTTTTATGTCCTTATTTTGTACATACTTATAAATTTATATATTGCTTCCCATTATATAATTAGTCCTCTTAGAGCAAAGACTGATTTATGTCCTTGCTTCCCAGAGCCTAGGATAGTTCCTGACACATTTGTTGTTACTGTTCAGCCGTTTTCAGTAGGGTACAACTTTTAGTGACCCCATGTAATAGTAAAGGGTATTTGAAGATCTTCCCTGCCCCTCGATGGGCCTCACTTGGAGCTCAACAAGAGAAGCTTTGCTTAGAGGAGGCTTGTTTTTCAGGGAGATCCACACCTTTTGTTACTTTGTAATTAGGCAGTGGGTCACAAAGGCTGTGATGTTCTCTGACCCTCAAGAAGGCCACCTATACTCCCTGAGGTGAGATTTTAAAGCTTTGGGGCTCACTTATGGGAAGAGTTGTGTGATTCAGACAGATGATGCTCTGGGCAGCCATTGAGCCCCTGGCTTTGAAAACCCATATGTTGGTGCTTCTCTCTCTAGAAACTAACTGTCTTATGTGATGGTCAGACCACTAGAAACCTTGTCTATTGGTCTGTTGAATTGTGTTATTTTCTCTGTCTGTATTTTTTGTCTGTTTGTGACTTCTGTTTGTATTCTCTGAAGTTCATGGTGTTGACTTTTCCCCCTGAACTAGGTAAATGATGTATGTTTGATTAAAGTAAGATTGTTAACCCTTTTTGAGTTGCTTTCCTTTAGAAAAGCTGATTAAAGAACCTGTGCTAGCAGCCATCCTGGACATGCTATACCCCAACTGAGGTTTTCTTGGCAAAGACACTGAAGTGGTTTGCCATTTCCTTCTCCAGCTCATTCTACATGTGAGGAAACTTATGCAAACAGGGTTGAGTGAGTTAGTTGCCCAGGATCACACAACTAGTAAGTATCTGAGCTCGAATTTGAACTCAGGTCTTCTTGACTCCAGGCCCAAGGCACTCCATCCATTTTGCCCCCTATCTCTCCCGTAGTAGGCACTTAATAAATACTTATTCATCGATTGTTTGACTGACTGATTGTAACATCTTCTAGTCTTCCAGGAGAATTGTCGGCTTCCGGGTACTTGTCAGATGTTTTGCTGAACTCTAGGTAAACTCTAGCTAAAACATTCCTGTGACCTCACAGTTTAGTAATCACATAAAAAATGGAAAATAAGCTTAGTTTAGTTTTACCCGGGCTTGATAACACCACATTGACTCTTATGATAGCAACTTCCTTCTCTAACTGTTCACTAATCACCTGTTTAATAACACAAAGTAGAATTTTGTCAGGAGTCAAAGTCAAGTTCATTCTGTTCCCTGTCTTGAAAATTAGGACAATTCTTGCTCTAGGAATGAAGTACCTCTCCTACACGGCAAAATCTTTCAAATGTCCCTGACAGTTCTCAGCAACAATTTTCAGTCTTTTCAGTATTTGAGGATACAGATCATCTAAGACTAATGACTTGCATTTATCAACAACAGCTATACTCTCTCTTACTAGAACTTCTCCTAGGCATCATTTCCCTATTTGTTCTGTACTCTACAATTCAAAGGGGATTCCCCCTAATAGGGAAGGCAGAAGGGAAAAAGAATGGAACTGCTCTGCCTTCTTGCTGTCAGCAGCTAGCCATTGTACTCCCCACCGGAGCAGCATTTACACACATAGCGTTTAATCTTCGAGAACAAAATATATCTTTATAAATTCTGTGAACCACATGAGTGTCTTCAGACAGGTCCTATTTTTCTTTCTTATCAGAATTGCTTCTCTTTGTGTCTTTAAAATTTAATTCTGGAGAATTTCCCATTCTTCTTGGCCATAGAATTTTAGTTCCTTGGATCCCACCATTCATTCCTTTGAACCCCTTGAAATCTGCTTGCCCCAAATCTAGGGTACAAGTCAAGCTATGTCCAGCCAATCCGACAGATGTAAGATGGTATCTCAAAATTGTTTTCAATTGCATTTCTCTAATAAGTAATGATTTAGAACATTTTTTTCATATGACTTTTATTGGATTTCTTCTTTCGTTGTGATCAATTATGTCAATAATTTTCCTTATATTGAACCAGCCCTGCATTCTTGCCATGAATCCCACTTGATCAAAATGTATACTCTTTGTGACATGTTGTTGTAGTCTCTTAGGGAGCATTTTATTTAGGATTTTTGCATCAATATTAATTAGTGAAATTGGTCTATAATTTTCTTTCTCTGTTTTTGCTTTTCCTGGTTTAGGTATCAGCACCATATTTGTTTCATAAAAGGAATTTGGGACTCCTTCTTTGCCTATTATTCTAAGCAATTTATTTAATTTTGGAATGAGTTGATCTTTGAATATTTGGTAGAATTCACTTGTAAAGCCATCTGGTCCTGATGCTTTTTTCTTAGGAATCTCACTTATGATCTATTCAATTTCTTTTTCTAACATAGGTTTATT
>JAQQSV010012707.1:0-12698 GCA_028646515.1 Pseudochirops corinnae | reverse complement strand
TGCGATATCCAGTTGTGATGAGTCAGAAGGTGTGTGCGGGGTTGGCAGGGGCTACTTGGGCCACTGGTGCCATACACTCTGCTATCCACACCTCCCTCACCTTCCACCTCCCCTATTGTGGGCCATCCCACATTGCCTACTTCTTCTGTGACATCCCCCCTGTCCTGAAGCTGGCTTGTACAGAGACTGCCCTCAATGAACTGCTCTTGCTGGCTAACATTGGCATTGTCGGTATTGGATGCCTCTTACTCATCATCATTTCCTATGTCTTCATTGTGGCATCTGTGCTAAAGATTCACACTGCAGATGGCCGCCACCGTGCCTTTTCTACCTGCACAGCACACCTTACAGTGGTATTTCTCTACTATATGCCCCCCTTATGTATCTATGTTCAGCCACACTCCAGTGGGGCAGGGATAGGAGCCCCAGCTGTCTTCTACACAATTGTCACCCCCATGCTCAACCCCTTCATTTACACCTTGAGGAATAAGGAAGTGAAACGGGCTCTGAGAAGACTTCTATGCCATGGGCCAAGAGAGTCACCTGCTGTTAGTCCACCCCCATGATAATGTATTATAACCCATTTCCATGACCCTTCTGGCATAGCACTTAACCAATGATATGGTGAGATGGGAATGACATCAAGATGGGAGTGAGCAGATCTGCTCTAGGCCTAAGTGTGACCTGAGGAAAGCTACTTTGTATTTCTAGGTTAATTTCTATTATATGTAAAATGTAGTATTTGTAGTAGATGCTCTCTAGAGGCTCTCCCTCCTCATTATTCTATGCTTCTCTAGAACAGGGGTGGGGAACCTGCCCTAGACTACCAACAAAGATAGAGAACTTAACGATAATCTTGTATCTTTACAGATAGAACCTTCTTTGGCATCAGGATTTCTGGAGTTTGGAATATTACTTAACCTTTATAAGGGGACTAAGTGGTAAAGTTCTCTGAGAAAAGCATGTTCTGGTCATGGGACTTGGCAACATATCAGTGTTAGAACTAATAGACTTGTATAGAGATACTGTCTCCACTTAGAAAGAGTCACTATGGTAGACTCAAAACAGCACAGAATGTTTTTAGTCAGTGAATCTGGGTTTCACTATATACTTAGGAAAATCACTTATCCTCTCTGGGCCTAATTTTTGTCATCTTTCAAATGAGAAGTCTGAAAAAGATTATTGATCTCTAAGACTCCTTCTCACTCTAAATCCTATGCCTTCACAAGATCCTTCCATCAGCTCTTGGTTTGAAACTATCACAGGCATCAGAGACCATGACTCATCATGAGTGAACCTAGGAAAAAGATGAAACTATTATTAGGGAAAAGGTTATATCCAAAGCTTAGTTAGGGTCTAGGAATATTTCTCAACATTTTTTTCTGCTACTAATTCTCCTCTAGTTGGACTCAGAATACTTTCTAATAGAGAACATATAGAATGTGAGCCTGACTCTGCTCCAGCAGCTTTTTGCCGAAAGGTGATAAGCAACACTGATTAACTTTCAGGCAGCAAATTCTTCCAGATAATTATTGTTCTCCTCTGGTGCTGAAAAAAATGAACAACTAAAATCAACTTTCCCTCAAACTAGCAGATATCCCTAATTCAGGTATGCTTGTTAAATCTGAAATAAAAAGTCTCCCATCCTGTAGGAGACAACAGGGATTTTTTCCTTGGTAAGGATAAGAGATGGTGTGGCAAAATTGATAGAAAACTGGACTCAGAGGCAAGAAAACTGAGTTCCTGACTTACTTTTACCACATACAGACTGTGGGGTCCTTAGGCAAGTTACTTAACCTCTCAGTGCCTTGCTGGCAAATCTCCAAGACTCTAAGCTGATTGCATTAGTGAAGAAGTATTTCACTGAGAGTTTCCTACATAGAAGAAATTCAATGAAAGAGAGACAGAGAGACCTACCAACATAGGGAAATGAGCATCAGAGCTAGAATACAAACCTAAGTCTTTCCTAAATTCATATCCTATGCCCTTTCCATGATACTATACTGATTCTCAAGAAGGAAACTCACCTTAAGAAAAAAGGAATTGGATTTCTTGATCAAGGAAGATGAAAGATAAGCAACTTATTTCCACAGCATCTTGTCTCCTTAAAAATGTAAGATATTAATAAGCATTTTTTTTTCAACATGGAAGGGAAAAAAAGAAAGTTGCAAAAGAAATGAATGTAATCCATAAAGGAAAAAACAAGAAAGGAAAATTTGGGGGAAGGAAAAATGTTATTTCCAGGTTAGATTTTGGGAAAACATTAGAAAACAGAAATGCAGATGTTGGTGTACTCATTCCAAATCTCAGTCTACCAAGATTATTGAAATTTCTCTATAGGGGAGGAAGTACTGATTGGCAAAAGATGACTCCCAAAATATGCATACACAAATGTCTACATACATAGGAGAAATAGCTAACTATTGGACTGACTTAACTAGAACTGAAACAGCTACTCATTCCCCAACCTTGCCAATTGTTATAATTGTCTTCTTTCTATGAATTTGTCTTCCTATCTCTCATTTTCTTAATGACCTTTATAGTATGCAAAATACTTTTCCCAAATCAACCCAGGTGAAAAAAAGAGAAAGGAAGATCATAGATTGTTGCTCTTCTCTCTTTCATTTGGTTTTCTTTCTTTCCTTTACACTTATCTACACAATCTTTCCACACAATAGGAATCCCTTACGCTTATTCACCTTAGCCTCTGCTCTCTCCATGTGTATTCCATAAGTGATATATCCAAATGAGTTCACTATTTCCTCTCTTGGCTTCATCCTATATGGACTCTCCATAAAGGTTAACTGATGACTTCAACATTCATTTTTTTCAATTAAGCAAATGTTGCTTGTAGTATAATTTAATATTTAATATGTGTATGCCTTGTCTCTTTAACTCGGTCATAAGTTCATTGATGTCAGAAACTATATGATATACTTCTCTTGTGGACCTTGCAGCACCTATCACAGAATGGATTAACTAAAATGCTCATTAGGTATGTGCTGGAACCAGTTTCAACCAGCATGTGAAAGTAGATTGTTAAATTTTCAGTGTGAACATTTACATTTCTGAAATTAGCAAATACTACAAATAAGGAGGCTTTTTTAAATCTTAAGAGTGCTGGCAAAAAAAATAATAACTCAAATTTAGCTAAAAGTATGTTATGTATTTAATTTTTTTTCAGAAAGCTAGTCATTTGCCAGCACACTTTTAGAGCTCAGCAAAAAATTATTGGTTGAATAGATGAATGAATGAATTCCTGATATGTGGGACACATTGGCTAAACCCATAAGTCTATCTTTCTGCTGTGAGCAGAAGATGTACTTTAAACTCGAAAAGAAGATGATAGCATTGGCACCATGACTTGTCTCCTTCAACTTCTTGGACATACTTGTATTTGGAAGTCTGTTTAAGATTCACTGGGATGCTGGATACGATGATAAAAGCTAAGGAAGGGATGAAGGGGTGAGAAACATCAGAAAATCAAGGAAAGAGGATTTCTATTAGGACAAAGATCTATAACTGGATCAACACCATAGTTTCTCCCTAGTCATAATTATAATAAGAAAAGTACATAGACAAGTGTAGCTTTGTGTAAAGAGCCTGGCAGAGAACCAAAGAAAGCTAGTGGTTATACATAGCAGTTAGGGAATCTATCATGACTAGTTTCTTTATATGTAAGCCCTATTGCTATGGGCCATTCATAGGAGAGAAAAGTAAATATTACATAGGGAAAAGATGAAAATTTATTCATATTAGTGTAAAAACGTCTAAGAATAAAGACTTTCAATAAGAACATTTGCAGTCAAATAGTGAATGTGTTAAAGTAAACAGGTATATCTATTATAGCACTTAAAATGCTCAGTTCTGGACGTGCTATTTTGGGGAAAATATTAACCAGCTGGAGCCCATCAAGAGGGGATGGACAAAGATGATGAGATAACACTAAGTAACATGATATGAAGATGAATTAAAAGAATTAGACATTTTTAACTTAGAGAAGAGACTTGCAAAGGATGGTGGAATGGTGAGTGATAAGATTATTGTCTTCAGATTTTACCAGTGAGGAAAAGAATTGGTCTTCTTGGCTCAGAAGTCAAAACTAAGAAAAACGTATGGCAGTTAATATGGAAAGAAAATATGAGAAATTCCCTAATTATTAGAGCTACCTAGAAGTGGGATGGGCTCCCTAATGAGGTAATGAGTTCTTCAACAATGAAGATTTTTACAGATGCTAAAGAGAGGATTCTTGTATCAGATCTAGGTTTGAGTAGGCGACCACTAAAGACTCCTTTCACTCTAAGATTCAACGTTGTTGCTACATATCGTCTAATATATATGATTGTGTTCCCCTTCCTCAATTAGCAGTGTTACTCAATGTACTTGAAAATAATAAAAATATATTTCTTTAACATATTATTTAGACTCTTCATTTACATAACTATAATCTTTCTTTGTTTCTTCTCCCTCCCCATTCAAATAACATTTTTCTCTTGAATCCTTGAAGACAGTTTAAAAAGGAATAAAAGGCAGAGAATTAGTACCACAAGGAAGAAGCAGTTTTGTAGAGGTTGTGGAGGCACATTGTAGGTGTAAAAGAGCAGGAGAGAAAACAGTAGCAAAGAAGAATGGAGCTTAAAGTGATGTCACTAAATTTTTGTGTGACTTTGGGCATGTTACTTAACCCCTATCATCAACAGGTACCTCATTAAGAGAACTGGAAGAGAGAACTCACTAGAAGACTTTTAAGACTTCCTAACAAAAAAAGTTGGAAATGAGAGAGAAGGAGAAGAATAAAAGAGAAAGAAATATAAGTAAGGGAAAGATTCAAAGGGGAGGAGGTAGGTAAAAATAAAGAAAGACGGCAAAGGATACACATAGTAAGAATAGTGGGTATGGGAGAAAAACATATGGAAAGGGATCACTGGAAGGAGTAAAAGAGGCACCCTATGAAAGAACCATGGAGTCTAAATGCAGAATGAAGCAGACTATTTTCTTTTTCTGTTTTTTTTACTTCCTCACAGTTCCTCCCGTATGTTCTCATTCTTCTATAGAACATGAGCAATGTGATAATATGTTTAATAGGAATATGTATACAGAGCCTATATCAGATTGCATGCCATCTTGGGGAAAGGGAATTTGGAAGAGGAGAAAATTTAAAACTTACGGAAGTGAATGTTGAAACCTAAAAATAAATAAATTAATTTAAATTTTAAAAAAGAATCATCTGGAAATTAATGCCCAATAAAATAGCCAGATCTTTTTCAAAATTGCTGCATATCCACACCTCACCTAACTAATACTTGGAAGTGTGAATATTTTTGTACTTAAGTACAAGACTTTATGGAATTTTATCTTGTATTCAGATCAGTACTCTAGCCTATCAAAATTCTTTTGCATTCTGATTGTCAGTCACTCTATTAATTATCCCTCCAGCTTTATGACATCTTCAAATTTCATAAACACACCATCCAAATCATTGATTTAAAATGTAAAATCACTCTAGTGTAATCCCAGTTTCAAAGCCCATTGGGATGGTAGGTCTCTTCTCTTTGGTGATGATAATTTGGTGCAATAATTCTTATGATAATTATTCAGTCAACCCTTAAAGATCTCATTGTTACACTCAGGCTTAGTGTGTATAATTGCCTGATATACTTCATATGGCCTGACATAGCAGGAATTCCTCTCCACAATAATGAGATAAAAATCTGTACTGTAAACACCCAGGAAATGTCATGTCCAAGATTCACCCAAAGCTTCCCAAGAGGCTAAATGGTATTCCCTGGGAGGTACATTAAGCATAAAACAATGCTCATTCACAACTGCAGGATGAGGGAATCAATCTACAAATTAAGGGAAAGCCAACAGCACCTAGGGGAGAGTCATCCACATTGGAAAGCTACAAAGAGGTGACTTGCAGTCCCACCAAAGCACACTGGCTCTCTCTGAGTGGGAAACTCAACTCAACATCCATAACTGACATTCAAATGACTCAAATATGCCATTCTCAACACTGAGAGTGAGACAGAAAGAAGAAAGCATAGCAACATTTAGTGATCACTGATACCATCCAGGTAATCCTATCTTCATTTCCTTCTGAGCACTTTGACAATAAAAAAAGGTCATTATATTAGCACCCAACAAATTATCATATTCAGGAGTGATAAAGCATCCTCTAAATTGTCTATTAATAGCCAAAAAAGTGCTAGAATTTAATTTGACTAATATTCAGTGCCTATTACATAAAAGGGAACCCTTCCAGGCACTGGAAAGGGAAAAATTTGTGATCCCTTCTATCATAGAAATTACAGGTGAATAGAAGGATCACACACACACACACACACACACACGACATAAAATATATGCTAAGTGCACCAGAGAAGGACAAAACAAAGTTCAATGTAAAGACTAAAAGGGAAGCTTGTTTCCAAGGGGAAATGGTGGCAGATGATGGAGTAAGCAAAGTCTTCCTGTTAGTGGAACAGGTAACATTTAAATTGTTACAAGGATTTTATGAGAAGAGTTAAAAATTCACAGTTAGAGCAAAACTATTCTGGAAACTGGGGAAAGGGTAAGGAAATACATCAAGGCAGTATAAGGGGATTCAATTGGCCTTATCAGACAGGGGACCATGGAGAAAAAGTGGACAAACCAAACACTGGTGACCCACTTCATTCTGGAGGGGTTGGCAAACACATCAGAGCATCCTATGTTTTTCTTCTTCCTCTTCTTCCTCATCTACACCATCACTGTGGTGGGGAACTTTTTAATCCTGCTGACAGTGGGTTTGGATCCTTACCTCCGCTCTCCCATGTACCACTTTCTGGGCCACCTGTCCTTTCTAGATGCTTGTCTGTCCACAGTGACTGTGCCCAAGGTCCTGGAAGGGCTCTTAACTCCAGAAGGAAAAGTGATATCCTTTGGGGGCTGTGCTATCCAGCTCTATTCCTTCCACTTCCTGGCCAGTACTGAATGCTTCCTCTATACTGTCATGGCCTATGACCGATATTTGGCCATCAGTCGGCCATTGCGATATCCAGTTGTGATGAGTCAGAAGGTGTGTGCGGGGCTGGCAGGGGCTACTTGGGCCACTGGTGCCATACACTCTGCTATCCACACCTCCCTCACCTTCCACTTCCCTTATTGTGGGCCTTCCCACATTACCTACTTCTTCTGTGACATCCCCCCTGTCCTGAAGCTGGCTTGTACAGAGACTGCCCTCAATGAGCTGGTCATGCTGGCTAACATCGGCATTGTTGCTGCAGGCTGCCTCTTACTCATCATCATCTCTTATGTCTTCATTGTGGCATCTGTGCTAAAGATTCGAACTGCAGATGCTGCCACCATGCCTTTTCTACCTGCACAGCACACCTTACAGTGGTATTCCTCTACTATATGCCCCCCATATATATCTACATTCAGCCACGCTCCAGTGGGGCAGGGAAAGGAGCCCCAGCCGTCTTCTACACAATTGTCACCCCCATGCTCAACCCCTTCATTTACACCTTGAGGAATAAGGAAGTGAAACGGGCTCTGAGAAGACTTCTGTGCCGTGGGTCTAGAGAGTCACCTGCTGTTAGTCCACCTCCATGATATGTACTATAACCCTTCCAATAAAGCACTTGACCAATGAAACTTGGCAGTGGAAATGGCATTGAGATGGGCGTGAGCAGATCTGCTCCAGGACCAACTGTGACCTGAGGAAAGTCATTTACATCTCTAGGTTCATTTCTATTACCTGTCAAATGTAGTGTTTGGAGTAGATGCTCTCTAGAGTCTCTCTTCTCATTTATTCTATGCTTCTCTAGAGCGGAGGGTTGGGGATCTGCTCAAGACTCCCAAGAAGAATAGAGAATTTAGTGACAGTCTTGTACCTTTGCTGACAGAACCTTTTTGGGCATCAGAATTTCTGGAGCTTACAGCATTACTTAACCTTTAATATGTGGACTAGGTGATGAAATTCCATGAGAAAAGCTAGTAGTATGGTCTGGCCATGGGACTCACTAGTACATCAATGTTAAAATTAATAGACTTCTATAGAGACACTGTCTCCACTTAGAAAGGGTCATGAGCATTCTGTGCTGTTATTCAGTGGATATGGGTTTTGCTATATACTTAGGAAAATCACTTCTCTCTGGGCCTAATTTTTATCATCTTTCAAATGAGAAGTCTGGAAAAGACTAATGTTCTCTAAGCCTCCTTCCCACTCTAAATCATGCCTTCACAAGATCCTTCCCTCAGCCTTTGATTTGAAACTATCACAAGCATCAGAGACCATGAGGCATCATAAGCAAGCCTAGGAAAAAGATGAAACTATCATTAGGAAGAGGGTTGCATCCAAAACTGAGGAAGGGGCTAGGAATATCTCCCAACATTTTTTTTTCTACTCTTAATTCTCCTCTAGCTGGATTTAGAATACTTTCCAGTAGAGCACATATAGAATGTGAGCCTGACCCTGCTCCAGCAACTTTTTACAGAAAGGTGAAAAGCAATAACAATTAACTTTTAGCCAGATAATTCTTCCAGATAATTATCTTTCTCCTCTGGGGTTGAAAAAAGTGAAAAGCTAAAATCAAATTTCCCTCAAGCTGGCAGATATCCCTATACCAGGCATGCTTGTTAAATATGAAATAATACATCTGCTATCCTTTAGGCGATAACATGGATTTTCTCCTTGGTAAGAGTAAGAGATAGAGTGGCAAAATTGATAGGAAACTGGCCTCAGAGGTGAAAAACTTGAGTTCAAGGCTTACTTTTGCACACACTGGCTTGGAGTCCTTAGGCAAGTTACTTAACCTCTCAGTGGCTCCCAGGCAAATCTCTAAGCCTTTAAGTTGATTATCTGCATTAGTGAAGAAGTGACTCAATGAGAGTTTCCTATGCAGAAGAAATTCAATTAGAGAGAGAGAAAGAGAGAGAGAGACAGAGAGAGAGAGAGACAGAGAGAGAGAGACAGAGAGAGAGAGAGAGAGAGAGAGAGAGAGAGAGAGAGAGAGAGAGAAAGAGAGAGAGAGAGAGAGAGAGTGACAGACCTACTGACCTAGGGAAATAAATATCAGAGCTAGAATACAAACACAACTCTTTCCTAAATTCATATCCTATGCTCTCTCCATGATACTATGCTGATTCTCAAGAAGGAAATTCATCTTAAGAAAGTAAAGGAATTGGATGTCTTGAATAAGGAAGATGAAGCATAAAAAATTTATTTCCATAACATCTCATCTTCCTACAAATGTAAAGTATTAATAGGCTTTTTTTTCAAGATGGTAGAGGAAAGAAGAAAGTTGCAAAAGAAATGAAAATAATCCAAAAAGGAAAAAGCAAAAAAGAAAAAGAAAAACTTGTGGGAAGTAAAAATGTTATTTCTAGGTTAGTGTTTGGTAAAGCATTAGAAAACACAAATGCAGATGTCAGTGTACTCATCCCAAATCTCAGTCTACCAAGATTATTGAAAGTTCTCTGAAGAGGACGAAGTGGTGATTGGCAAAAGATGCCCCCCAAAATATGCGCACACCAATGACTGTATCTGTGGGAGAAATAGCTAACTATAGGACTGAATTAACTAGAACTGAAAATAGCTATTTATTGCCCACCTTCCACTGTTTTAATTTTCCTCTTGCTATGAATTTGTCTTGCTATCTCTCATTTTTTATTGAACTTTATAAGTATATAAAATACTTTTTCCCAAATCAACCCAGGTGAAAAAAAGAGACAAGAAGACCATAGATTGTTGCTCTTCCCTCATTCATTTGGTTTTCTTTCCTTTCTACTTATCTACACAGTCTTTCCACACAATAGGAATCTCTTACCCTTATGCACCGTAACCTCTGCTCTCTCCATATATATTCCATAATTAATATATCCAGATATGTTCACTATTTCCTCTTTTCCCTTCTGGCTTCATCCTATGTGGATGCTCCATAAAGGTTAACTGATGACATTAACATTCATTTTTTCACTTCAACAAATACTGCCCTGTATCATAATTTAAATATTTAATATGTGTATGATTTGTCTCCTTAACTAGTTCATTGATGTCAGAAACTATATGGTATATTTCTCTGGTGTGCCTTGGAGCACCTGTCACAGAACGGATTAGCTACAATGTTCAGTAGACGTGTCCTGGAACCAGCTTCAACCAGCTCGTGAGAGTAGATAGTTAAATTTTCAGTATGAACATCTACATTTCTGAAATTAGCAAATACTACAAATCAGGAGGCTTTCTATTTCTTTAGAAAGACCTGGCATAAAAATTATTAGTTCAAACTAAACTAAAAGTGCATTGTGTGTATAATTTTTTGCAGAACGCTGGTCATTTGCCAGCAAACTTTTAGTGCTGAGCAAATATTATTGGTTGAATACATGAATGAATTACTGATATTTGGGACACATATGCTAAAACCTTAAGCCTACCTTTCTTCTGTGAGTAGTGAGAAGATGTGTATTAAATTCAGAAAGAGGATGATAGTTTGGCACCATTACTTTTCTCCTTCAACTTCTTGGACATATTTGTAATTAGAAGTTGTTTAGAATTTGCAGGGATGCTGGATGGGATCATTAAGGCTAAGGAGGGGATGAAGGGGCAAGAAACATCAGAAAATCAAGGAAAGAGGATTTATATTAGGACAAAGATCTATAAATACGTTAACACTTTTCTTCTTAGTCATAATTATAGTAAGAAATGTTCACAGACAAGCATATCTTTGTGTAAAGTGCCAGCAGAGAACCAAAGGCAGCAGTTGTTACACATAGCAGTTAGGGAATCAATCATAACTAGTTTCTTTATAAGTAAGCCCTATTGCCATGGGCCATTCATAGGAGAGAAAAGTAAATATTACATAGGGAAAAGATGAAAACTTACTCATGTGAGTGTAAAAAATATCTAAGAATAAAGACTTTCAATAAGAACATTTGCAGTCAAATAGTGAATGTGTTAAAGTAAACAGGTATATCTATTATAGCACTTAAAATGCTCAGTTCTGGACATGCTATTTTGGGAAAAGTGTTAACCAGCTAGAGCCCATCAAGAGGAGATGAACAAAGATGTTGAGAAAACTAAGTAACATGATATGAAGATGAATTTTATAAATTAGAGATTTTGAACTTAGAGACGAGACTTGAGAAAGATGGTGGGAGGGTGAGTGATAAGATTATTGTCTTCTGATTCTACCACAGAGGAAGAGAATTGGTCTTCTTGGCCACAGAAGGCAGAACTAAGAACAAAGTATGGAAATTTATATGGAAACCAAATAAGGAAAAATTCCCTAATTATTAGAGCTACCTAGAACTGGGATGGGTTGCCTAATGAGGTAATGAGTTCCCCAGCAATGAAGATTGTTAGAGATGCTAAAGAGAGGATTCCTGTATCAGCTCCAGGTTTGAGTAGGCGACCACTAAAGCCTCCTTTAACTCTAAGATTCAATGATGCTATACATAATCTAATATTTATGATTATTTTCCCTTTTCTCAATTAGCAGTGTTATTCAATGTACTTGAAAATAATAAAACTATATTTCTTTAACATCTTATTATTTAGACAGTTCATTTATATAATTATAATCTCTCTTTGATTATTCTCCCTCCCCACTCAAATAACTTTTTTCTCTTGAATCCCTGAAGACAGTTTTAAAAGTAGTAAAAGGCAGAGAATTAGTACCACAATGAAGAAGCAATTGTGTAAAGGTTGTGGAGGCACATTGTAGGTGTAAGGGAGCAGGAGAGAATACAGTAACAAAGAAAAATGGAGCTTAAAGTGATGTCACTAAGTTTTTGAGTGACTTTGGGTGTCTTACCTAACCCCCATCATCCACAGTTACTTCGTATATAGAACTGACAGAGAGAACTCACTAGATGATTTTTAAGTCCCTAAAATAGTAGGAAAGGAAAAGGAAGGAGAAGGAGAAGAAGAAAAGAGAAAGAAAAATAAGTAAGGGAAAGGTTCAAAGGGAAGGAAGTAGGTAAAAATAAAGAAAGATGGCAAAGGATGCAAATAGTAAGAGTAGTGGGGATGGGAGAAAAATATATGCAAAGGAAAAATTGTAAGTAGTAAAAGAGGTACCCCATGAAGAAGAAGATGGAAAGGCCCAAGGACCATACTCATACAAATAAGATGTTATTTCATGTTTCAAACTTCAATGCTTGAAAAGATTTTCAATTTCATTTCTATAGATTGTGTGGCCTACCTACCTATACCAGACCCCAAAACAACCTACTTAAAAAGTCTATTGTGCAAACTGTCATGAAGTTGGAAAGATAACCTAAGGCACTTAGCCATTACTATATTCATCTTAGAAAGTACAAACAGACAGTGAGCTGGACCTTTTGAATAGGAACAGGAAGGAAGGATAGACTGTCATTGAGAAATTGCATTTTTAATGTCTCCAAGATTCTCCCTCAAATGAAAGCCTATGATTTAACATTTACAGACTTACAGAAAGCTATATGTCTGCCAAGCATTGGACTTTCCAGTTTCCAAAGATTTGAAGTAGAGAGTCACTGAAAGGGCAATGACGAAGTGAGATTGCTAGAAGGCTTGCTGAGGGTTACACGGCTAGTTCATATCAGAGACAACACTTGAACTCAAGCTTTCTTGACTCTGAGGCCCCTTCTCTATCCTTTTTGTGACACTGTGTCTTACTTCTTGAAACTATGAAATTTAAAATTTTTAAAATAAAATTTTTCAAGAATAATCTTCA
>JAQQSV010012706.1:0-12698 GCA_028646515.1 Pseudochirops corinnae | reverse complement strand
TTTTTTTTTTTTTTAATATCGAATGAGGGTTGGATTGCATGCAAGGCTTTTTGGAATCTTTGATGTGAATGTGTGACTTTGTTGAGTTTTTTGCTGATGGATATAATTACATTTATATTTTAATACTAATCTATCCTTGACTACCTACTATGAATCCATCTTGATCATCATAAGCATATTTTAAGTATAATGCTCTATTCTAATAGCTAATATTTTATTTTGTTATTCAACAAGCATTATTAAATATTTATTATGCCAGCCACTGTGCTAAGCACTAGGGATACAAAGGAAGGGAGGGAGGAAGGGAGAAAGAGAGAGAGGAGAGAAGGAAAAGGGAAGAGAGGGGGAAGGAAAAGGGAAAGGAGGGGAAGGGGAAGGGGGAGTGGAAGGGAAAGAGGAAGGGAAAATGAAAGAGGAAAGGGAAGGGGAAGGGGAAGGGAGAATTTCAGTCAAATTTTATACTTTATACTTTTATACTATATTCAGTAGGGAGTCAGTCTATCCCAATAGAGTGAGATCCTTCACCAATAAATTACAATATGGTAATGTATTAATAAATAAGAAATAACAAAAGAATTATTACATTTATAAGAGCTTCTTTCAAATAACAAAGAGTGGGGGAAATTTTTAGGTTTTTTTTTTTTTAATCAATCCATTCTTCCCACTACTTCATTCTTCCTCTCTATTGAGCATTTTTTAAAAATCTTTCAGCAAACATAGTCTGGGGGGGGGGGGAACTCCCAAATTGACTACATCTATAAAATATACCTCTTTCTGCATTTTAAGTTCATCACCTCTCTGACATGAGGTGAATGACATATTACATCTTTATTCTTTTATATGTATATTATTATCCATATAGTCAATCCAAAAAGTTGTTTTCCTTCTACAATGGTATTGTATAAATTGGTCTCCTAGTTCTGCTCATTTCACTCTACAATAATTCATAAATGCCTTGCAAGTTTCCTCTGAAACTGTCCACTTTTTACAGTACAACAATCTTCTACTCCATTTGCATGCCACAATTTGTTTAGGCATTCTGAAATAGAGAATGTTAGTTTCCAATTTGAGGTACCTCTAAAAAAGCCACTACAAATATTTTTGTCTAGAGAGATACTTTTCCTCTTTGATTTCTTTGTATTAACTGATTTTTTTTCCTAGTAATGTTATTAAAGGTATAAACATTTGGCAACTTTTGGGGTACAACTCCAAATTACTTTCCTGATTGGCCAGACCAATTCAAAATTCCCCAATACTACATGTGCACCCATTTTCCCACAGTTCCTTGAACATTTGTAATTTTTTCCTCTTATTGGTCAGTCTGATGGGTATGAAATAGAATATTTCTCTAATTATTAGTAATTTAGAACATTTTTATATGATTGTTGGTAGCCTGGATTTCTTCCTTTGAAAACTGTCTATTCATTTCTTTAATCATTTATTTACTAAAGAGTGCTCTATAGTTTGTTTGTTTGTTTGTTTTAAATCACTCATGGAATCATCTTGGCCAAGATATGGGGTGGGGGTGAGAAAAGGTGGCTGCACTTCTGCACACATAGGGTTGGCTTCAGCAAAATAATTACTGGTAACTTCAGCGAAAAAAAGTTATCTATGTCCTCCTGCTACAACTTTGGTCATTTATTTGCAAATAAGTCTTCATTCCACTTCCATTCTGTAATTTGATAGCATATCATTATACATAATATTCCCTAATAGCGCTCTTAATTTCTTTTATGTTTATTTTGATCTCTATTTTTAAAATTCTGAACATTGATGATTAGTACTTTTTTCCAACTTATAATTGCTAACAATTGTTGTCATTTTTATTTTACATTGTTCTTGGTGTTACAATAATAATATTGTAAATTAGAACAAAAAGACATTATAGCAGTTTATCTATTCTAACCACTTCATTTTAGAAATAATAAAACCAAGTCCCAAAAAAGTTAAGTATTTGCTCAAAGTTACACATGGTAATTATTATTTCTGCTCTTAACTTCATCTCTATTTTTTCTTTCCTTAGAAATATTGTATTTATCCTTTCCATGTATCTTTAAGACAAACTTAATTAATTTAACCTCATTCCTTTTTTAATTGTTGATGATATTTATATTGCATAACCAATAAACAATGTTAGAAAATGTTGTGACTACAACCTACAGGATTTGACACATGGTATTAGTGTTATCTTTTAATTTTTAATGTCTTCTGATTTTTTCTTTAGTTCAATTATTATTTAATATGTTGCTTTTTATTTTCATTTAACCTTGACTCTTTCTACATTATTGCTCTTTGTCTTATAATATTTTGGTCTAAAAATAGAAAATGTATAAATTCTACAATTTTCAATTTACTGAGGTTTTTCTTTAACCAAATGTATTACCTCATTTTGTGTAAGTTCTGAGTATGGTTATAAAAAAAGAATGTATTCCATATTCCTCTGATTTAGTTCTCATTTTTTTTTATTTCTGGTTAATTTAAAAATAAACAGAACATGTTTTTATTGTGAATTTTACTGAAGTTTTCATACTCACATAAAGGAGATACATGTATTTTGTCTATTCTTGTTGCTATTACCTTTTCTTTTTTGAATTTGACTGTCAAATTTTTAGTACCTACATATTAATATTTTTAACTATTCATTATTTACTCTTGTCTTCACTATTATATTATCTGTTCCCTTTGATGATTCCTGGCCTGGATTCAGTTTTCTCTTATAACATTATAGTCACCCCTGCTTTTTATAAACTTTCACTTGCATGATATATTTCATACTGGCTGCTGACATGGATTATCGCTATATCTTTTTCCATCCGATATTTCTCAAAAGCGACATAGTCATAGATTTAATCATTTCATCCATTCTTTAAATTTTCATTTTAATAGGGGAATTTGGACCATTGACACTTGATATGACAAATTTCTTTTGATGTATATTATGGCATCTCCACTATTTTGTTCTTGATGTTTTCTAGAGGAATTAAAAATGATCTCTTCCTTTTATAACTATTTCCATTATTAAGATTACTTAAGAGATTTAATCAAATTTCTGCATTTCAATGTATTATTTATGAATCACTGAGGCCTTTCCTCTGTTTCTCAAAGACTGGATTTTCTTTGGTTTGAAGTCTGCAACTCCTTTGGTTTTTCTATGTAGCAGAAGCATTGGTCGATGAAAACCAACTCCTTATGAATATGAACAGCATGCTCTGCCTGATACAGTCCTCCATGAAGAGAATAGTAGTGAGCCTGCTTCCAAAAATCCATGTTGAAATAGAATAGTGGAGTCTGACTCCCCACTCACAAAGGTATTCTGTTTCCTCTTCAGTGTACAGTAAAGAAAAGGTATTTTTTTTTAATATATTGGCTTCATTACATGATCCTCCCCCTCCCTACTCCAGACATTTTTATTGACTGCCCTTCCATGCCTCAAAATCCCTTCCTCCTTGACTACATCTCCTGGTTTCTTTCAAGTCTTAGCTTAGTTATACTTTTTAGCAAGAAGCCTTTCCTGATCCTCCTTAATACTTGTGCCTTCCCTCTGAGATTATCTCAAATTTATCCAGTATATGTCTTATTTGCATTTTGTCTCACTCCTTAAGAGAAGGAACTTTGGTCTTTTTATTTGTTTTTGTCATCTGTACAACTAGTACAACACTTGACACATAGAAACTGTATTACTTGATCAAATTAGCCTCTATTTCCTGGTAGTACTCAAGTATGGACCCCATTACAACTCCACTATAATCAATCAGGAGTAAAGCTGAGAGTTTGAGACTTCCATTACATAATCTACCAAATGTATATATTCCAACTTTGTTGCACTGAACCAAGATCATGGTTTGGGTCAGAGAGCTAACTACCACTGAAAAGAACTCCTACCACAATGTACCTAACAGGCAATTGCTTGAAGATATCTGATGAAGGAGAACCCACTATCTCCTGAAATAATCCATTTCACTTATAGATAGCTTTAATTATTAATAATTTTCCTCTAATACCAGAGAATTAGAGAAGGACAAATATCTCTCTTTAAAAAAAAAACATGAAGAAGACAAAATCTACAAACTATAAACCTGTAATTACAAATTCAGGTCCTGGTAAATTCTTTGTGAAAAGATGGTTAATTAGCATAGACAAGAAGAAGTGAGCAGAAAGAACCAAACTAACTTTATGTGTCAGAGTCTCGAAAATAGCAGACTATGGTATGTCAGTAGATTTAATTTGCCTAGACTAGAGATAAGCTTTTGGAATGCTCCCATAATGCTATTCTTGTGGACAAAATGGAGAGAGGGTATCTAGATGCTGGTGTAGTTAGCTGGATTCAGAACTCATTAAAAGACTGGAAACTAAAGAACAATCCTTAATGAGTCAATATCAACTTGCAGAAAGGTCTCAATGGAGTGACCCAGGATTCAATACTTGGTCTTATCAGTGATCTTTATGAAGTTATAGGTAATATGCTTATCAAATCCAATGATGACACAAAACTGGGAATCATAATTAACATGTCAGGTAAAGTCAAGATTCAAAAAGATACTGACAGGCTAAAGAATTTGGCTGAAGCAAGTACCTGATAATTCAGAGATACAGGAGAGAGACTAGACCTATAATTTTTATTGATCTAGGCAACTTCCAGGAGAGAATTTCACATAACCAGTACAGATCAGCACCTCCTCTGTAACTTACGAGTGTTTGAGAGCTCCTTAAAGTGTTGAAAGTTCTAGTCAATTCCTCAGGTTCACATAAGCAATGTGTTTCATTGGGAATTTCATGCCCTTCACTTTTTCATGGTGCCTAAATGAGATGGTGATTTAATAGGGATCCATGTAAAGTTTTGCATTTGCATTAAGACAATGGACTTCACAAGTACAAGATAGAGGAGGCATGGCTGGACAGAATATATTGCCTGAATGAGTTAGTTTAGTGGATGGCAAGTTTAAGTAAAAGGTGTGATAAGGCAGTCAAAAAAACTCAAGCAATCCTGAACTATATTCAGAGATGCATGGCTTCCAGAAATGAGGAAGTTTTAGCCTTGCTATGCTCTACTGAGAGCACATGTGCTATATTGATTTCAGTTCCAGGCATAGAATATTAGGAAGAATATTATTAACACAGGGTTGCTCAGAGGAGCATAATTAGAATGGCAAAGGGTCTTTGTATGACCATGAGTCTATTCCCTATGATGGTTGGTTAAAGGATGTGAGGATGTCTGGAATAGAGAAGAAAAGATTCAGAGAGGATATTCACCTGGCACCACAGATCATAAAAGGATCTATTGGTAGAAGATACAAAGAGGCAGGGTTAGGCTTGATGTAAGGAAAAACTTTCTAACAGGTAGAGCCATACAGAAATGAAATGGGTTTGCCACAGTAAGCAATGAATTTCCCAGCACTAAATGTCTTCAGAGGCCAGATAACTATTTGACAGACTCTTGCTTAGATATGGAGTAGACTGGAGAGTCAGCTATAAGATTCTGTGATTTTCTAACTGGGAAGAATTTAGATAGACACATATGAGTGGGAAGGACCATGAAGATAAGGATGAGAGCATCAGTAAAGACAAACTGATAAAAATGCCTATTGTACCTTTGAGAAACAAAGACTTCCTCCACTCCAAATGAGCATTTAGGTTCTTAAGATTTATAGCCGATTTCTCTTTAAGGTTCTGAAGAAACAGCTATAAAAGGTTGATGAATTGCCCAAGTAGCATATAGTGAATATGGATCTGAATCAGATTCCCTGACTCTTTCAGGTCTAACTCCTACAATCTATAAAACCATGTGCAAAGATATATATATATCATGAGTCTATAAATTCAATTTCTTTCTGTTTTGCTTCCAAGAACTAAACCACAAAGCTTAGATAAACCATTGGGCAGTCATTTCATAAGGAAATATTTCAAACATTCGGGGATTTCCCTGATATTCTAGTCAAGAAGGAAGAAGTAATTCAAAAGAACAGGTGTAGTGTTACCCACCTGTGATTCCTGATAGCACTGAGCTCTGACGTTCTGCACTAAAGTGAAGCTAGAACTGTTCCAGTGTTAAAACCAAGTCTGGCACCAATATGTTGAGCCCCCAGGAGGACGTGGAGGAAACAGACTACCTAAGGAGCAGCAAACCAGCCCAGGTCAGAAATGGAGCAGACCTAATCCCTTCCATTGAGCTTCTACCTACTATACAGTTTTCTAGTTGTCATAGCTTTCTAGTTTGGTCACATATGTTTTGTTTCCAGAAATAAGGTTTGCTTATCATAAAATATGCTGAGTATTGACAAAAATGGGTCCATGTAGGGTAAAAAGAACACTAAAAATAGCACTAGACAACTTAGTGTTCAAAATAGTAGTTCCATTATTACTATCTGTCTAGCCACTGGAATTTTACTTACTCTCCCTTGACCTCAGTTTCTTCATTTGTAAAATGAAGAGATGAATTAAACAATCTCTAAGATCCCTTCCAGCTCCCATACCTATGGTCCTGTGTGTAAACCTTTAAGAACTATATAAATAAGAAGATTTTTTTTTCTTATCAGTGCTCCTTTATCTGTCAAGAAATGGAGTAATGCTCTAGGCCCATTGAAATGTGGTGAATATTCCCTGGCTTGTTGGCACAGGGAGTTATCTATTCAATTCACAGGTAACATTAACATAGGAGAAGTGGTCAAAAACTCCAGAAAAGAGGCTTAGAATTCCAGGAAAGATATTTAAAAGCAAACATAGTGCAATTCATCCGGACCAAATACACTTGGCTTTACTCCTGAAAGGAGGGGTAAAAATAAATGATGCTGATCTCAAAGTCAACCCAGAATAAGCTAAGTATGAATGATCGTAACTAGTGCTGCAGCTACATAAGTAGGAGTAATGCAGCACAGAGGAAGTGTGCCTCAGTAATATAAAAACATCAATATCAAACATTTTTATAGCTTTAAAGTCTACAAAGTGCTTTACATATGTTATTTCATTTGGCCCTCACAATAACCCTATGAGGTAGGTACTCTTAAAACTCCCGTTTTACAGATGAGAAAACTGAGACAGAGTGATTAAGTACCTCCTGCCTAGAGCCACATGGCTATTAATTTGCATGAACTTGTCTTCTTTTTTTTTTGGCTTTTTTTTTCAGAGGGGGGAAGGTAGGGCAATTGGGGTTAAGTGACTTGCCCAAGGTCATACAGCTAGTTTTGTGTCAAGTATCTGAGGCTAGATTTGAACTCAGGTCCTCCTGACTCCAGGGCCGGTATTCTATTCACTGTGCCACTGAATTTGTCTTTCTAACTCCAAGTCCAACATTTTGCCCACTGTTTCACCTAGCAAGACCATTAGAAAGTCAATTCTTATGAGTCTTGGGAGGATGAAGATAATTGGAGAGTTTTGAAATTGACTTCATAAGGAAAATTTTGAGGAGTTGGGTTTATTTAGCCAGAAGAAAACATCATCCTCTTTCAATACAAGAAGGATGACTGTACAGGAAATGGATAAATAGTTGAAAGGGCAGCAAGATGGATTTGGGTTAGATATAAACAAAAATTTCCTGCCTAGTTTATGAAAGTCCTATCAAGGGAGAGTTGGGAAATCTTTTGTGAAAAATTTTTTTTCTTTCCCTGGAGTGGTTTAAGTATTCTCCAAAGCACTAATCTGATGCTTCATTATGGATAGTAGTAACTTTGTTTTGTTAAGAAAGTAAGACACAAACTGGGGCTGGAACTCCAATCTAAAAAGATGCAGAGTACAATCCCAGTAACATTCATAGTCTGTTTTCCAAAAGGGTGACTTATTGCCAAATGGAGGGTGCTTACTGAATTCTCTAGTCATGAAACAAGTAGAAACTCTAAAAGAACCCTCAGCTTCACACACTTCTGTTAAGGGACAGGGACAGGGTAGAGAATAGAACAAGGTGGGGGGCAGGATAGGAAGGAGGAACATATAATCAGTCTCTCACAATATGTCCATTGTGGAGATGTTCTGTGTAACTACACATGTACAGCCTGTATTGAATTACTTGTCTTTCCAGTGGGAGTGGGTGATGGAGGAGGAAGGTCTACTTAAATTTAAAGTGCTATAATTAAATGTTAAAAATATATATGTACATATACACATATATATAATTATTATTATTAACTGCATGCAACTGGGAATTAAGATATACAGGCACTGGTGTAGGGAGATCCATTTTGCCCTACTGGAAAGTCAGAGGGGCGATGGGGGAGAATATAGGAGACAGCAGATTGGGGGAAGGGTTATACAATGGGATGGCTTTTTTGGGGTGGTGGGTGGGGGAGAGATGGGGAGAAAATTTATAACTCAAAATCTCATGGAAATGAATGATGTAAACAAGAAAATAAATAAATGAATCAAATAAAATTTTAAAAAAGAACCCTCAGCTTCTGAAGACCTTTTCCTCTGCTGCCACAAAAACAGAGGGGTTAGTGGTGCTAATAGTCACCAAATTTTGAGACCATCTATAAATATCATTTCATGTGATGGTATTCTTAATACACTCAAAATACCAATAGGCAGTTTCCTACTGAACCACATCTATATTGACATTCTCACTTTAAATGAAAGCAGACAATGTGAAAGAGTCATAGTTAAATAGAAAGATGGTTCACAGGTTCTCCTCAGAGAGGCAAATAAAGGAGTTGGCAGAATGTGTGCCCAAGGGCAAGAAGAAACATCATCACAGGAGACGTTTGGTCATCTTGCCTTGCAATGCTTATGTTGAACATAAATAAACAGACCACTAGGAACATAATTGTGTCTCATGTGCCAACATCTGTTGAAGAGGATGAAAAAGAAGAGAAATTATACAAAGAACTTGGCCAGATCCTCCAAGCCAAATCAACAGATACCGAAATACTCAGTGGCTGTGACACAGAGGTGAGCTTCAGAAAGTAGCAAAGACAAACAAACAAATCAACAAACAAAACCTGAGAGGCAAAATATTAAGTTGGATATATTTGGAGTCAGGAGAACCTGGCCTCAAATTCCACTTCAATGATTCAAATTTCACTTAGTAGCTGTCTAACTCTGGACAAGTCACATAAACTCTTTGAATCGCAGATCCTCATAAGCAAAAGGAGTAGGTTGGGTTAGGTGACCTCTAAATTCCCTTCTTCTAGCTCTAAATCTATAATTCCATATCGGTAAGTAAGATTGGGATTAAGAAATTAAAGAGGCTGAAACTTTGTAGGATGTTCAGAAACTTTGAGCCTTCATATTGTGACTACTTTTGTCAAAAAGAAGACTATGGATGTGGTAAGAACAGAAAAAGATCACAAAAAGAATTATCAACTATCTGTTAACAGGAAATGAATGGTTGAAGGAGTAATCATTATTTCAGAATCAGCTGGAGTGACAAATAAGACAATTATTAGGGATCTGAAGTAGAATTTGGCTCCTTCTTGTGGTAATCATATTACTCCAGGACAATACAATTTTAAAAACTTTAGGCACCAACTACATACAACACATTCTAAGTGCAGAGGGGATATAAAGAAAAAAAAAGTAAAATGTTTCCTAACCTCGAGGAACCTACATTCAATTGAATAATTAATGTCAATGATTTTATTTTAATTTCTATCCCATTTTCAAGGGCATTATTTCAGCTGGAGTGAGAAAGAGTGAATGACTTGAACAAAGGTAAAAATAAACACCAAATTAGAAGGACATAAATGAGAAAACACAAAACAACGACCTATTAAATAAGCCATTGCCCTTGAAAATGGGATATGAATTGCTTTCCTGGTTCTACTCTCTTCATTCTACATCAATTCATAAAAGCCTTCCCAGGTTTCTCTGAAATCACTTCTTTCATTATTTCTTACAGCACAATAATATTTCATTACATTCACATGTAAAATCTTGTTCAGATGTTCCCCAATTGATGGGTACTCCTACAGTTACTGATTCTTTGCCACCAAACACATCCTCCATCCTTAACACATTCCTTCTTTTGTAGTCACATGTTGCTAATGATATGTTTTACATCACTTCTATACAATTCTTGCTTGATAGTACATTTCAGCCTACATACATTCTCCATTCTCCTTTGGATGACCATCAACTTTAATAATTAGGAGGACAATGGAATTCCATGATGCCTAGCTATACTGAACCATATCAGCAGAGTGAAGGGGTGTGGTGATGGTTTGATAAGGGACAAAAAAATCCCAAATGGAATCATCATCTATTTGTGTGATGTTATTGTTCTTTTTTTTGTGATGATAATTAGAGCTAACTTTTGAATAATTATGGATCTTTTTTATAGAACTCTGTAATCAGCTGTCATCATAAAACAGGATCAATGGAATGAACTCATCCTCTACAGGAAACTCCTCTTTCATTTGGAATCCGCTGTAGACAATCCTCAAGACAAAGGCAAACATCTACATCATGCAAACAACATTCAACAAGATACTACTCATGCAAATGTTAATATCATACAATTGTAAATATTATCTTTCCTCAATAGTAACATTAAGATAACTCATTCATTATCCTCTTGTTTTTAACATGAAGGAGATAAAAGTTGTTTTCCAAAATTATTCACCACTGTCATGGATGATTTCTGCACAAAGTCTGAATGAAAGACAAATTTTATATAGACAGTGAGATATTTCAGATGCTCTTGCTTTTATGAATGATACTAGCATTAATTAAAACATTACTAGGTGTCTACAATTTGAGCCCTGGTTATTCACAAGGGATCTGGCTAGTGGTCAAAAATGAAAAATCAAATAAAGAATTTATATTGCCCTGGAGGAGATCAAACAGGAAAAGGCATTGAGGGTACAACAGAGTGCTGAGAATAATACCAACTCCCAGCCACAGCCTGAGACTACTCCAGTCATAAGACGACTATTACGCATCACCAAAAGAACAGGTATAAAAGAAGAGAAGAAACTTAGTGAAGCAGGCGAAACCACCTCTCGAATTGGTATTACCCAAACAGAGGCTGTTGAGGTTTCTTCACAGCTGTCAGATGAGACCACAGGAGATGGCATTTCCAAAGTTCAAGTCAAGAAATTTGAAGATAGCATGAGAGAGAAGCGCATGCAGAAACAGCAAGAGGTGGAAACACTACAGAAGGAGAAAACTGTTTTAACATCCCTTCAGGAAGAAGCAGTACCTGGTAACACCCAAGTGGCAGAGAAATCAGAACAGAATACTGTGCCAGGAATCACCCGCCAGCTGACAAAGCGCATACCAATAAAAGCCCAGCAAGTAGAGGTAGAAACTTCAGGAATTGGGGATTCGATACTGAATGTGAAGTGTGCAGCACAGACCTTGGAAAAAAGGGTTAAAGCCAAGCCCAAGGTTAATGTGAAGCCATCTGTGGTTAAAGTCATTTCAACCCCTAAATTGGCCACCAAACGCAAGGCAGCTGAAGTCCACCCTGCTGTCATTGCAGCTGTAAAGCCACTCAGTTCCAGCAGCATTCTTCAGGAAAGCCCAAGCAAAAAAGCAGCGGTGGTTGCTGTTCCCATTCTCTCTGAGAACAAACCAGTCACTGTGTCTGAGACAGAAAAAAACCCAAACAGTCTCGATCTGCTTCCAAGTCAAGCTTCTTCTGATCTCCCACTACCAGAAGTATCTAGTCCTTCTTCATCCCAAGTGGCAACAAAAAGCCGCCGGCTGAGCTCTGCCTCTTCAGGGAAGCCCCCCCTTTCTGTGGAGGACGACTTTGAGAAACTGATCTGGGAGATCTCAGGAGGCAAATTGGAAGCAGAAATTGACCTGGATCCTGGAAAGGCTGAAGATGACCTTCTACTGGAGCTCTCAGAAATGATTGATGGCTGAAAATGGTGACAAGACCACGTAAAAAACACCAAAAAACGGGATTTTCCTTCATTGTTATAACATTTTGGCTGAGCTGACTATTTCTCTAGGCCAGGATTTGCCCCACTCAGAAGTATACCTCGGCAGTGTCTACACTTGTTTGGGCCTCCTGTGGGCCAAATTAAAGAGAAGGCCTTTGGGCAGCCATCCTGTCTATTATCGTTTGGCTTTGAGATAAAGTTCCTTGTCTCACCCCACCCCCTGTTCCCTCCTCCTGCTTTAAAAAAAAGAGAAAGTAGAGATGAGATTGGGTCGGGGGGCATAAAGGAGCTTTAAAGCTTTAAGGTCTGTGTTAGTTAATTCTGGCTTTTTTCTTTGGGTCTTCTTCGTTGTGTGTATGAACGGATACATGAAAGGTTATTGGAGTTTGAAAAAGATGAAGACAGCTGCTACTACTCTTAAGGACCAAATTTCATGCTGCCACTGAGCAAAATACACTCAGCTTTTGTTACATTGTCTGTCCTTTTCCAATGTATTTAAACTGTTAACATAGCTTTAGAGAGGGCTAAGCAGCTACAGGGAGCAAACCAGAATAACATGGACAATTCTTCTAGTTCTGAGTTTTGGTGCTTCTGCTACTCTGAGGGCTTCTAACTAGCAACAGCTTATTTATTACTACTGTAATTTTAAAATAATTTTTCTTTTTTGCTTGAAAGTGCCTCGGTGGTCCCAAGAACTACTGTGTTGCTGGGATCCCCTGGTTTCTTCACAAGAAGTGACATGATTAGAAGAACCCTTTTCTCAGCACGAAAGTTTCTTCCTCTCCCTCCCCCCAAGTATTCTTCCCTCCCCAATACTTTTCCACCATCACTGGCATTGAATCACCAGAGTTGTGTGAAGGGTTATGGTTTTTTGTTTTGTTT